>VZSE01010764.1:169768-185576 GCA_013398275.1 Promerops cafer | reverse complement strand
CGAACCCGGGATCCGAGCGCGGGAGCGCCTGGCCGCTGCCCCCGCCAGCCCTGTCCGGGAGCACCCTCGGAGCGCGGCGGGCGGCAGCGCTCCCTCTCCCTTCCCCCCACGCCCGCACTTTTCCATTTAACAAAGCGGCGCAACCAAAAGTTACGTTTCCATAGACGCCAGCCGCTTTCCTGGCGGCCCCTCCTCGGCTGCTGGGGCTCCTCTGGGAAAACCAGGGCTTCACCCGTGGAAGACTAACGCGGGACTCCGGGGACCGCCTTTTACCTTCTCCTTTTTCCACAGAATCCTTTGGGTTAGAGATCAGCTACCTCAAGCCCCGGCCAAGGCAGGGTCACCTGGAGCTGGTGACACAGGAACGCGTCCAGGTGGGTTTGGAACGTCTCCGGCGAGGGGAGACTCCATGACCTCCCTGGGCAGCCTCTGCCGCTCTCAACGTAAAGGAGTTCTTCCTCATGTTGAGGTGAAATTTCTTGGTGTTTAGTTTTGTGGTTTTAGTTAGTGTTTTATGTTTTCGTTCTCTTTTTTTTTCTCTCCTCCTCCCATGTTCCCCCAACATTTTCCAGGCTGCTCTACACTTCTCCTTAACAATCTGGAATGGACAAGCTAAGACAGCAAAGCTTGACAAATGTCCATCTACAAATGGCTCTTTCCTAATCCTCCAAATGCTCCCTGCCAATTTTATTCTCCTACAGAGAGAAAAACAAATCAAGAAAACATTACGCAAGTGTCACTTCACTTACATTGATAGCTACTTGCAAACCAATGGGTCCTGCCAATCTGAGCAGTAATTCCACTACCTTTGTTCAACTTCCCTTCACGCAAAAACCCCGAAGCAGCTGTTGAGTAATGCTTTGCTTCTGTCAATCTCAAGTTTTCTTGAAATTTGTTTAAGTATCAGACATCTGCAAGACACAGGTTGACACATTGACAACAATAATCTGACTTGTCTGCCAAACAAAGTAAAACCATGCATCACCTATATTTTCTCACTCATCTTAATATTTTTTCTTATCAAATTCTCTTCTGCCACACCGAGCTGCAGCTGGACATAGTTAATCTTGGGCTCCATCTGTTGTGGATAAGCAAGTAAGTTCAGTATTGCCTTATGAGTACTGGTTAGAGAAATTCTGAACAAATGCACCTAGGAACTAAAAGATACCATTTCATCTCTAAGACTGAACAAAACAAACCCAAATTTGCACACTGATTCACAGAGCAGGATCTACCCAAGTAGAGGGAGTGGACCAATGCTGCCTCTCCTTCCATTTTCAACTGGAGCATGTTCTAGGTGTCCAGCCTACAGGAAAGTTTTTATCAAACCCCTTCTGAAGAGATGAAGATAAAATTTTAAAAAGAAAGCACTCACATGAAAAAATCTCCAGGTGTTTACTCTGAAACAAGTAACTATTGTATAAGAGCCGTTGTGCCATGTTAGTACAGGTACGGACACATAAATATATTTGGCTACAAGGTGCTATCAAGCTCTGGCTTATCAGTACATCTCTGCAACCACACGTATTAGCACACTCAGTCTGCTGCAAGGAGAAGGTTAATATGTTATTCTAAACCTTAGCTGAGATGGTGAATGTCAGGGGTTTGTTTTGCAGTAAGGGTTGGTTGCCTTGGTCGAACCAGCAAGTGGTGAATTGCAAAGCCCCTACTGAGACATTAATCACTTTGCCTATTCCCTTTCACACTCACAGTCCTTCAGGTTCAGCCAGGACAAGCCCCTGCTGGACATCCATCTCTGCTGAGTTTAAACACTTTTCTAACCAATTATTCTCAGATCAACTAAAGTGAGCTCCTCTTCAACCAAAGAAGATATCAAACAGCAGACAGAAGCTGTGTGTTTTCCAAACTGTATTAAATAAAAGGAGTGTTTAGGGTCAGTAGGTTAAGCAAGGCTGGAGTACCAAGTTTCCTGTGTGTCCTCTATCCCATAACTGCCTGTTTTGATGAGTTTCCACTGCAACCCTGGTGTGGTACCATTCCAGGTGATACCCCTGCAGCATGACTGACCCTCTATTAATTCACATGGTTGTCTGTGCTGCTGTACCTAAAACTTGCAGATGTTTTCACATGTTACACTGTTAAAAACTTTAGGTTTTAACCAAAAGGTAATGGGTCACCTGACAAGTTTAAGTATGATAGCAGAAACAAGTTGTAATTTAGTAATACCTGGTTAAAATAAGAGTAACAAATTACTCCCAGTATTGTTCCCTGCAGTTCATGTGACCCAAGATCCAAGCTAACAGGTATGAAGCCGTATTAGCCGGCCTTGTTCTTCCCCTTCTTTGGGGATGTATTTTCTCTCACATCAAAGGGTGAGATTTAGTTCTTTTGCTGTAAGAGCACATTAATTGCCATAAAAAATCTTAGGAAGGAAAAAGTGTTATTTTACTACAGCACAGTCAGATGTGGTCCAACACCAATCATGTTGACTGATTACTACTCCACACAAACTGCCCATAAATTGCATTCAGTAGGATTATACGTTCAGCAGCAGTTCCAATGGAAGCTGATCCCACCCCACACCTCTTCTTCCCAGCCTCAGAACTGTTCCCATTCAGCTGAATGTTGGATCGTGAACCAGACACGTGAACCAAACCTGCTACAGGGCAACCCAGCAAGAAGCAGCGGGGCTGGACACTGAGAAAAGGCAAAGCAATTGTGTCTGCAGCAGTTCCCTGCCCTGATTCACACATTTCCACAAACGTTGTGTCACCATAATGGCAAGGCAGGAAGTGTTTATGCCAATGCTTCTGCCAAGAAAATGTACATGGGAAAAATGGGACCAGTCGTCTCTCCTCAGACTTTTTTTTTTAAAAGCAACAGAAGTGATAGATTTAATGATTAAGATAAAAACTTATGTCTATACATATGGTGGACTGTTTTCTTCCAAGCTCAAATTGATTAACTCAAGGATGCCACTCTTGAGTTAACCAAGACACATTGAGCGAAGCTGCCCTATCTGTTTGTGATAGGCCCTATTTACATTCCTAACTTTGAGAGAATGTTTCTTCACAGCAACCAAGAGAAATTCAGAAATAGACAAGTCACCAATTCCAATATACTCCTATCAAAATTTCAGATGGAACACATATACAAATAAGAGACATGGGCTTACTCTAACTGGGTCATACATCTGATCTGTTACTTCACTGATTTTAAAATGTAAAGACAGATACATTAGGAAGCTCAAAAATGTGTTTTTCTTTCTTAAACATTTTCCTTAACTCCTGCTGACCTGCTATTTCCAAAATATTCAGTGGATTTCTAAAAATATTATAGTTGTAACATTTTGAGATTAAGTGCTAAGTACTGAGCTACAAAAGGACAACAGCAGAAAAGGAAATGCAAATATTTCTCCTTTGCCTGGCAATTCCACTGAAATGTAAAGGCATTTTACCTTCTAGCATCCCTTTATGCTTCCATGCTACATAGCAACTCAAACCACCCTCTTCTGTGAATAATTTCTCTGTAAATTCCAATTTCCATGCCAAAGGATTGAACAGAAGACGACTGTCTCCTTTTTTTACTGCATTTGAAGGGGTTTGGAAGTTCTTAATTTCTAACCTGTACTACAACATTTTCTAGAGATAGACTCCATTTCTCCAAGTAAAAAATAAAATAAAAAAAGGTTCCAAACAGTCTATTTCCTCTCCCCTGCTCTTTCTTCTTATGAACATGAACCAGATCATATCTAGACCCAAGGACAGGTTGGCAGCGTGTCACACAGCCAAGAAACACGTTTTGTGTATTAACTGCACACCCACATTAACATACTGTGGTAAATTCGACTTAAAGCCATTACACCTAAGATGTTGTATCTAGCAAGCTTGCTTTTAGAAACAGAATTTGAACAGCAATGTAAGTCAGATAATTGAAATAGCTTTCTATAAAGAAAGCATCACGTTCTGTCTCTTCTCATGGTTTTGACTGGCAAGGTTTGGCAAATTTAACTTCCAAGCCCCCTACCATGGGCAGGGACACCTTCCACTAGACCAGGTTGCTCCAAGCCCCATCCAGCCTGGCCAGGAACACTCCCAGGGATGGGGTAGCCACAGCTTGTCTGGTCAAACTGTTCCAGTGCCTCAGCACCCTCACAGCAAAGAATTTGTTCCTAACATATAATCTAAACCTGCCCTCTGACAGTTTGAAGCCATTTCCCCTTGTCCTGTCACTAGAGTTCCTGATGAAAATCTTCTTTATGACAAAAAAAAAGAGATGAGCAAATAAATACAGAGAGGACTAAAAACCAATATAGATGAAAAGACCACAAGTTCAAAAGAAGATGCAAGATGAGAAGAGGCAGAAAACAGAAATACCTAAAAACTCCCAGGCCATCAGAAAATGACTCATTGCTAGTGACATGCACTGTTAGCTGCTAGCACAGGCAGGACAAAACTGTTTTCAACAGTGCATGATGGAAATCCAGTGAGAATATAAATTCTGACATATTTGCTTTAACATAATCAAAATAGCCCTACCCTTTTCTAGCAGATAAACTTTTAAATGTACTTTTTAAAACTAAAATCTGGAATGCCAGGTGACACCATTTCTGAAAAAAACAATCCCACTGTGTAAGGAAGTAATAATTTATTAAGTATATGTGGAATCACACAGATTAATAGATAAAGCAAGTATCAGGTGACAAAGGAAATAAGAAACACAGACAATGAAACAAAGAGATTGAGTAAACTATTTTCTTTCCATAAACAACACAGGAAAACACCATCTAGGAAGTAAGTTACTACACATCATTCACTGTGTAAAAGCAATGGGTACAACATAAATAATGGACATCACCATCAGAAGGGATGCTCATGGAACAGGATCACATAGTCACTCAGGTTGAAAAAGACCTCAAAGGTCAGCCAGTCCAACCTCCTCCTCATAGCAGGTCAGAGTCAGTTCCCAAAATGGTTTAAAAATATTTTGTAGTTCAATTCGTTGTTTACATAGCTGTGTAATTACACACAGTGCTCAAATCCGATGGGGGGACCCTATTTGAAATAACTTATGCCAAGTACAGACAACAGATATCACGCATAAAGGTGATATTCAGACAACCTAAATCACACTTAGACACCTTTGTTTAGTATTTCCTATTAGATTGCCCCTGCTCAGACCCCAGTCTATCTGAATTGCATTTCAGAGATAACTACTTCGTTCTTCTGACTAAGCATAAAGACCTCGGCAGAATTTAAAAACACTTCCTCCTTTCATTAGTAAGCTCCTTTAGAATAGTGAAATAAATATAATTATTCCTTTCAAGTTTTGAAAGAAAACAATTCAGACAGAAACTAGACCATCACAATGCTCCTAAAAAAGAAACCTAGGTGTCATGACTACAGGAGCTAGAATTCAGCCTCTGCCCTGTCCCCAAGGCCCATTACTAATAGCTGTTATGGAATATGCTCCCACACCACATGACGTGGTCACATCCATGCAGATGAAAATTCCCCAGGTTCAGTTCAGGCTACGCACCAGGGGACAAAAAAGAAAAAAAATAGAGAAAAAAACCCAGAAATATTTAACAACTTAACTGAACAACATTTATAGTCTTTAGATAAAAGACAGCTAACAAATGTCTATCACAATACTTTTCCAAATTCTAGCCACGCGAGGAAAATAGCGCATCTGAGAAGATACGGAATAGAGAGAGCCCAAGCTTCAACTCAAGTTTAAACATGTCCAAGACAATTATGACTTCACTTTTTCTAAGTGCGAGCATGTTAACTAAGTATAGACAAGAAACTCTCATTGGTCTAAAAAAGCCTTTAAAATAACATGGCCAAGCTAACAATGTAAAAACTGGTTATTTTTTTTCTATCAAGACAGTCCAAAGCAAGTAAAATGTAGAGACACATGAATTTAAAAAAAAAAAAAAAAAGCCAAAAATATTCTTAAACAAATATTTATTGACATTATCAGTAATTTAAAACCCCTACTGACAGCATCTGGTTAACAAGCCTTGAGATCAAGATTTTCTGCTTGTCCATAAAGTAGGTTCACAACCAACAGTAGTTTCTCTGTTCTGCTCTACCAACATATCCTTGTCTGAGAAGACCACATAGAGAGCACATGAAATGTGAGTTTACCAAGCTTTTATATTTATTCCTTACCAACTAATACATTTGAAATGAATGTATTTCCAAGCTGTTCACAGCACACCACAAGACAAAGAATACTTTTCCATTCCATTAAAGAAAAAGACAACAGCATAGCCAGACGTGCCAGCCCTTAGTGCTACATGAAAGAGCTCAGAGATTATTTCTTTAAATAATTTTGCTTACAGATCATTTATTTCTTGAGTTACCCTCCCATTTCTGGGCCCAGTTCCCTGCTAAAGGGTTTCTGGAAGACGCAGGCAAAAATATAAATCAGAATTCCTGCCGAAAGTGTTTTGCACTTTCCTTTGTATAAATCTCTACCAGGATGCCTGATGCAAGGTTAATTACTCAAAACATGAACCAGGAAACATTGTGTGTGAGAAGCCTGAAGTAGCACTGAAAGCCAGCACTTCCCAGAGCCTCATGGCTTCTACATCCCATCTCCTCTGCTCCCTCTAGAGCAATTCTGCTGTGAGCTGTTCCTCCTAAACTTACATCCCCATGGGTTAGAGAACATTAACTGTGGCACACTGTTTGCCCAGGAGGCTGCGAGTGAAGCTGATGAGAATTCTATTAGTTTGATTGAATTCCTCCTTGAAAGAACACCACCAACAAAACAAATCCAGTTATGGCTATACCAGTACATTAAATGTAGTTGGTGGTGTTGGCCTTGAGGCTGACAAACACCGGACAGCTTCCATCCGTGCTATCTAATTCCCAAACTCCCACGCAAAGCAGCCACACACAAACTATGCTGGGAACAGCGTGTGGACCACACGAAACCTTGGGCCAGCCTTGAGAACTGTTTGGCAGAGTGGTCAGAACTGGATGAGCAAGCACTGGAACCGTGTGACAGTGGGGACAACAGTGTCCAGCAACTCCAAACAGTCCCTGCTGGGTTTTTCACAACCACGGACAAGAAGCCGAGTGCTTCATGTGCCAGAAGAACACTATTGCTGGCTACTGCCATTCCCCCCATCCATACAAAACACAAGCCCAGCCACAAATCAGCCCCACTTAGAAATGGAAAAATTTAAAGAAACAGAAATTATCAGTTATTTTTATTTCAAAATTCCCTTTTCCAAGCTTTTCCTCACAATGAAAAGCATCTGGCCCATTTCTAAGTTCTAGTCTCACCCAGTTCAGTAAGCCACGGTAAGAAAAAAAAAACCAGTCACTTGCTTTTATTACAAGGAAAAAAAACAGAGAAGGGAAAAAGCTGGAGGTGAAACAAGCACATAAGCAACAGAGAATGGGAACTAGGGAAAAAGGAACTGGGAAGGCTGGCAGAGAAAAATCTGAGGAAGCTGCTGAGTCTTTGGAATCAGCTACCAGAAGTTTTCAGAGCACGTATCTCAGAGGGTAAGAGGAGGCCTTCATCATCCATACGTCTAATAGAAAACCAAAATATCAGAACAAGCAGCCCAACATGTTTGTGAAAACGCTGAGGACAACTGTTTCACAAAGTTGAGGGTGCCAGAAGAGCAGTTACTTCACACTTCACTCTATTAGGGCAGGCTCCATTTTAAACATCTCAATGTGTACAGTGATTTGGCTGGAAGTGGTAACGAGAAGCACTCGCTGTGCCAAGGAAGGGGGAAAGCGAGAATAGTAGAGAGAGGAGAGCAAGTTTTTATCTTCAATTAACTGGAAGAAGAAAAGCAAATTTCAACAAACTCTTTGAACTTGTTGCTAGAATCTCTTGAGACTACAATTTAAAGGAGGACTGGCAGTTATTGTACTGGAATGTGCACAATGGCAAAGTATTCCAAAGCAGGGGAGAGATAGGAAATGTATATGAACAATATGGGCTACATCAAAAGCAGCCAGTAATAAGGGTCTGAAACTAGAAAGAATCATATTAGGAATGGAAACAAGGGCATTTTAATGAATATAAAGGAACAGCATAAACTGTCAGGGGTAAAAATCAAAAGACATAGAAGCACAGCATGCAGTATTACCAGTGTGCAGTATAAAAGGCAAACAAAGTTTCAGAAATATTTTAGAAGTAAGAAGAAAAACACAAAAGTCTGTACAAACAGTGTTTAGAAAGAACAAACGGATAACAAAACAGACTCAAATGCCATTTCCTATATTTTAGCCTTCATAAAACAGATTGTAACTAATACTAGAAACTGATTTTGTTGCTAGACTAAATAATCAGAGAAATTCAAGTCAGCAGGACTCGAAGAATTTCACACAACGCTTAAGAAACAGAGAGAAGTAATCTCTAAACTATGAGCAATCATCTTCCCTAATACAGTCCTGGTAAAAATGCTCTAAGAGAGGCTGGCAACAATGAGCTACCGCACTCAGAGCGTTTTTATTTGCAAATTCATTTCCATCCATGTGGATGAACATTGCAAGGAAGTCCCTTCCTCCAGGACCTGCAGGAGGACATTGACACACAGGAGAGTTATATACAATACATGGCTGAGGCAGGGGCTACAAATATGTTTGATTCCAAGATCTTAACAAAAATCATTCTGATAAATTGAGAAGTGGCTCATATCAACCAAGTGAAACTTAATAAAGACTAGCAATCTTTTGAAGGATAAATCAGTTAAATCAATATTATGTTGCTGAAGAGGTTAAGCTTGCTCAGTGCAGAACAAAGGAGACAATCACTTGATAAATAAGTTTTGTATAAAAATTGTTCTCCATTTCAGCTGTGGAATCTTAGCTGTGAGTAATACAAGACAAAACTGGCTTAATCAGCAGTAAAGAATATTTATTTTATACTGTACAAAATTAGTTACCGAAACAAATTGCCTAGAGATACAGGGGAACTGTATTCACTAAATACTTCAAAAACAAGTCAGAGAACCATTTGTCAGAAATGGAACAGATACACAACACACAGAAGGATGAGCAAGATCACCCTGAAGTCTTTTTTGGCCATACAGTTCCATTTATCTCTGCTGATACAAGAAAACTAAATATTCCTTTTATTTAAAAGAATTTAATTGTGCTTCTGAACTTCACACTTCAGGAAAAAGAACCCTGAATAATTCACATTCTGGGCTTATGAAATGGCTTATTAATAAATCTCTGAAATTTTAAGACAGAATTACTCGTCTCTTTATTAATAACAATATGGAGCCATCCTATCCTGTTCTCTTGAGCCCTAAGAACACTGCAGAGTCTTCACTGCCAGACAGACAGGAGGGTAAGACACAGGTTCCATGAACACTGGGGTGTTCCAGAAGTCATTCTGGATTAGCTACAGCTTCCAGACAGTACTCACATCACAAACAGCCACCTCAGATGTCAGTAAGTGTTTAGTGGCAGAGACTGCACATTTGGACCACATCTTCGCTACCAAAAATCCCTTTTATCTTACTGTGCCATACAAGTGACTCAACTGCACATGCTCCAAAGAATATAAATATATAATAGGCAAAGTAAAAAACGGGTAATTTTTCCTAAAGCTGATTTTTTTTATTTTTTCCTGAGAGCCTAATTAAAACTAGTTTTGGCAAGACTTTATTTTCAGTAATAATGCAGTAGAAGAGAAAAAGCGCTCTTTTTCCCTCCCCCTACCCAATGCCAAAAGTCTGTGTGGAAACATCCTAGTTTGACAGTGCTTCCAGCAGTTTCTTCAAGAAAAGCAATTAGAATGTTGATAAATACAGCACTGTAAATTACTAATTATAAATTTATATGGGAATGGCTGGCAATAGAATTGGGTGCATGTGTGATTTAGTAAAAATACTTCCCAAAAAAAATGCAAAAGGGAAAAATATTCTGAAAGAAGCAAGATCCCATTTTATTTTATTATAATGCGTATATATTGATATACTTGTAGGAAGGAGCTTCCAGGATACCAGAAATTATTGTTAACATAAAATATTTTACTTATATTGTTGTTTGAGAGTGCTTTAAATACTCAATTGAGTATGATTCCCAGGATCAAACTGAGAACTGAAATTCCTTATTTAATCAATGCCAATGTCTGAGGCAAGGAAGATGAGAACTCCTCTATCTATATGCTGTGAAGAGCCCTCTCAACATCACTCTTTCTTTTCAAACAACCAATGAACCAGCCTTATGTGACCATGGGCTGTAACAATCTCCATCTCTTTAATTTACTCCAATATTGGAGAGCTCGAAGGCGTCGACCCGAAAACCAAAATCCCTCAAATTTCAGAGAGCCGAGGCTGTACCTGCGCAGAGAGCGCTGCAGGCTGGCGGGGCTGCCACAGCCGCAGCTCTGCCTCCCTGCAGCAGCCTGGCCCTTGCTCTGGCCTCCTCCTCCTCCCTCGTGCTATCACAAACACGTTTCTTTGCCAGGTTACTTCTACCCCAGCTCAGTTTCCCAGCGCAGCTCACCACAAGCGCCTGGGTCAGCACAGGGGAGAGAACAAACAGCTGGCAGCAGAGGGAGGGCAGCGCTGCTGCGCCTCTCTGCTGCCAGAACCAGCTTAAGATTTATGGTGTTTGGGGAAAATAATCACCTGATGCACTCCATACACTCACAGCCTATGTTTCTTTAAGTAAGAAATATTCTAGGTTTTAAGGGTTTTCCTACTTTATCTTACTTGCTTTCAAAAGCACCGGTGCTGTTGGAAGAACTTACTCAGCGTAGTTCTTGAAACAAGTGCCTAAACTTAATTTGACTAACAGAGGAATGGCATGAACAGCACTGTCTAGTGCCATCCTTCCAGTGGTTTAAAAAAAAAAAAAAAAAAAAAATTCCACAGAACAAAAAATGCAGAATAATTCATTACAAGTTACCAAAAGTACAAGTTACAAGCAAAAAAGTAGTAAAATCTTGCTCCTCTGTATTTATCCAAACTATATGAACCATGCAGATTGTATGAACTGGTGATTAAATATATTAAACATAGAAAGGAAAAAAGCTTTCAATATTTCCTGGAATTGTCAGTCACCTAATTATTTAGCAATTAATAACATTTTAGTGTTCCTATGACAGCATTTCTTGAAAAGTTACTTTCACGGCATTAGTGTATAATAACACTGTATAAGGGACTGATCATTAGGGGTGGATAAGGAAATTCTATTTTTCCTAGTAATACCCCGCTACCCCTCCAATATTGCTGTGGTGCAAGGAGTTAAAAAAACAACTCCAGCCTGAGAAAGGCAGAGTTCACCTATTCTCAGCAAGCCAACTGCCTTGGAAAACCATCCCTCAGCTGAAATGATGACAAAGAATAGAAACGTCCATTTCCAATTACTTATCTTATGAAAGAACAATGACAAGAAGTTAGTAGGAGTTAACATGCTAACAAAAAAAAATCCACAAGCAAAGCCAAGAAAATGGAACTGTTTTGTTGTTTGAAGCTGGGAAAGTCTCCTGTGTCATTGCACAGTGATGAAGAGATGTCTGGCGTGTAGATGGCACAGAGTAGCAGCCAAGAGACTGGGCAAGACACACCTTGTGACCAGTATGTTGAGATTTCAGACAGCCATCACACTCGATCTGTCCAACGGCTCTTGGAGGTCCTCTCATGACAAGTGCTACAGAAGTTCAATGGATCATTAAATACAAACATAGAGAAACTAACAACTGAAATGTCAAAAAAAGTCTTCAAGAGTCCTTCACTGCAAGTGCAGTCTGTTTCAAATAGGGGAAACTGTGCATCTAATTCCAGCCCTCAGCTTAACTTCACTCACCCTTAAGACACAAGTGAAGACTCTACATGAATCCGTATTTTAACAGTTTTGTAGCAAAATAATTTGGTAAACCCTATCCATCACACAAGTACTTATCAAGAACTGAAAATCTGAAGATTAATACAGGTATCATTCACCTCCTGAGCACTGTGAGCCAGGCTCCTACACAAAAAATACATAAAGCAGCTGGGGAATTGCTTGGTAATTCAAATACGGTGGAGGAAGCCACAGAACATGGGCTGCTGAAGAAAATGGCACAAAGCTCAGCCCTGTTCTGCAAAGAGCCAACTTCAATCCTCACACCTCATCTCCTCCTCACTCTGTGTTCCACTGTGTGCCTTCTGGCTTTTGGCCAAACAGTTTGATACACGTGGCTTGCACAGGCCAGTGTTTGCTTTAATACATTAACCCTTTGCTGTGCAGTAGTTGTACAAAGCTTGTCCATCAAAAGACCTCAGTCTTGCCAGGTAGGGTGATATTGTTTAGGAACATTTTTATTCTACAATACATCTTACATTTGCAAATGTTAAATTTTGAATTGAGAAAAGGGCAGGCAAGTAAAGACACAAGTATCACACAGAAGGTGTGTGATGAACTAAAGAAACACAGCTGAGCTTTAAAGCTCCTTCCAACACTTTAAGGTTCTTCTGAAATGAGAGTAGGTATCTTTAAATATTGGCCTACCCTAATGCAAATGCAACTAAAATGATGATAAAAATTCTCAAATAATCATTTCCTGGCAAAACCACTTATATGCTTAAGGGTCCTCAAAACTATCTGCCTATGTGAAATCAATGGTCTTTGAAAACCTACTGCAGCTTACACTGGCCAAAGTAATGAAAAACTACTATGAAAATTAAAATATGGGTAATTTAAAAAGACACACAAAATGTTCTCCACAATTTTGAAAGCATTGTTATATGCTGCCTTAAACTAAACACATTGGCAAAAGTAACTTGTAACATACATCAAGATCTGATGGATGCTGAAAATAAAGTTTAAACTGAGCTTAGACACTGATCTACAAAGGATCACCATCAATGAGACTTCTGCTACTAAATTTTGCTAAGAAGCTGCATCTGTTTGTGCTGCTTATAACCTGTAGAGATAAAGAAAGATCTGCTACTTAAAATTGATTACAAAAATATTTACTGCACCTGTACAATACTATTCTGATACATTTTCATGAACAACCAGCTGTTCATACATAGTTAAAACAGAACTCTTCCTCTACGACTTCTTTTCAACCGCATTCTTATCCTTCAGGTCCCTACCCTGGAACTTGAGGTATAATCCAAGAAGAGTTAAGTTCCCAAGATTTCAGGCCATACAGTGAAGTGGCAGCTAACTATTTCCATTTTTCCTCTACAATCCTAGCAAGAGTTCTTTTAACCATGCATCTGAAAGCTTCTTTCTTCTCCATCATGTCCCAGCTTTAGTAATGCAACTTTATTATATTTTTTCAACTTTCATAAATTCAGTCTTTCTACCTTTTAAGGCAGAAAGGCAATACCACAAAAATATTTTCTTCATTCACTGCTTTGATTACAGTTCTCTGTATTCTTCCTGATGTACCATAGTGAACAACCTCCTTGCTCTCAATTTCAAGGCTCTGCATGGCCTGTTCTTGCTCCACCTCTCAAATTCAAATTGCTCCTCTGTACAGATACCCCCTTGTCAAAATGTAAGGAAGAAAACAGGAGTGTTGTCCTGGCAGTTCAGGCAGGAAACCAGCTACCTGTGAAAATCCTCAGGGTGACAATGCTACCCTGCTTTAAATATATCCTCCAAGTCGGATGCCTGTGATTCACTCCCCGATGTTGAGATAGCCGGGGTACTTGAACTTCTGCATGTTCTTTTGCTCACAGCATTCTCACAGCTCCCTTGTGCTTTCCCAATACATTTCTTACATTTACATGCTGCCTTATCTTTACATTTAAATTAAGAAATTGTTTGTGCAGGAACAACCTTTGCTTATGCATTTATATTGCATGTAGTGTAATGGTGCCCTGGCCTCTAGGCACAATTACAATATAAATAATAAAAATGAACTGTTCACCTAAGATTAACTCACCTGACAGTGCTATATGAAGCTACATCCTTCAAACAATGATAAAAGGCTGCTCTAGCACCACATCCTAGCATCTGTACCTCTCTCCAGGTACTGATGACACTGATTCCCAGTTCTTCACCTACAGGAAGCCTCCACTGTTCCCCGTACTTATCTGTGTCCACAGCACCACTGGAATTTTTACTGATAACCAGGTAAAACGCAGAATGAGATGCGGGCAAGCACTGTCCTACTGAAAAACCCTCTGCTCCCTTAACATAAGCCTACTTCTGGGAAGAGTTGAGAATCCCTGGCATCTCACAGGAGCAGATTCAAGGCAGTTTTCCATCTGTCTGCTTGAACTGATCAAATTTGCTTAAAAACATGGCCTTCAAAGAAGGTAAAGTACCAACCTAAAGCACTCTCCAATATGGCACTGCTGTTTAATGGAGGCATCCATAGCTGAGGAATTATTCTATTCTGGCTTTGCCAGTTTAATGCAGGGCTCTTCGTTCTATCATTACTTAGACTGCACTTAGACTGAACATTCAGAGGAACATTTCCTATAATGGGATAAAGCAGTTGAACAATTTGACTGGCTAATAGTGATTTAGACATGTGATTACAGTACAGAAAATGGTCTGACATATGCTCTTTTATCTGGTTTACATGAGGCACATTAATCCAACTAGAAAGCACAGAAGTGAAAAGGAAGACAGGACCAAGCATTCTGAAGGAAAAAACTGAAAATTGTTTTAGTTGTCTTATTTCTGTATTTGCTAGGCTAGCTGTAATCAGTATTTTGTAAAATAAAACCATTTTCTTCTCAAAATGGATTCAACTACAAACCACCAGTCTATACCTATGCTGAACAGGTCAGAAAATAACTATTTTTTATAAAATCCTAGCTTCAAAAGCATTTATGACTTATGTCATAATGTCTTTACCAAAACTACAGGACTTGCAGAAAGATCCAGCAGGACAGGGAGCACCATGCCAGCCAGGAACAATCAGAGTGTGAACAAAAAGAATATTGATTCATTTTAATTTTTGTCTCAGCTAATTTAATTTCCCACTTTTACACAAACACTTATAGTCACATCAGCATAAGCTCATATTTTACAGGAATATTTTATTTCTTCCTAAACCTAGCCAACAATATTCCCACGACACCAAAAACCTAGCTGAACGCAAGGAATTACCTCTTTAACACACACTTTTCCTCAGGAGTGCACACACAACCTCAAACTGGCCTAACAAGACATGTCAATTTTCACATATAACACTAGGTTTTTTGTGCACACTGGTACATTTCAGCTGCATTTGCATTTTTCTTCAGAAAAATTTCATTTTAAATGAAACATTCAAAGGTTTCCTATGTAAGGTTTGGATTCCATAAGTAAAAATACAACCAAAGTATGCAAAACTAAGCATAAAGGAGATGAACACAAGAATTTCACCACGTGTACATTTGCCAACTACTTTCAACGACTGCTGTATTAAAAATTCTATCAGGAAAATACACAAGATAATGAAAACAGGGAGCTGCGAATAACACACCTTCCCCAAAAACAGAGGTGACATGAAAATCTTTGCAGGTAAACTTTCATCAATGACAACAACAACAAAAAAAATCATGTATCCCAAACTAACGATAGTTCTCTCCTGGGATACTTATGTATTTGTAAAAACAAATGCAAACAAAAGATACATGGTCTTTGCATGTGTTTAGGTCCAGCCCAGCAGAACCCCCTGTCACGCTGTGGACTTCCACTGTGACCTTATGGTCGGGCTTGACCTTAAAGGTCTTTTCCAACCGAAATGATTCCGGCACGGAAATTAGCGGTGATGTTTGGGGTGGGCGTTTAGGGAGGCGCCAGGACCCCGCCAGGACAAACACGGCGGCGTCAAACTGAGCGCGTCCCCCAAAACAAAGGGAACAACCTCTGAACCCCGAGCCTCGGACAGACCTCACAGCGCAGGAGCTGCTTTGGTC
>VZSE01010764.1:94407-167390 GCA_013398275.1 Promerops cafer | reverse complement strand
GGAGCGCGGACGCCGGCCCTGGGCCCCCGCGCCGGGCACCGCCCCAAGGGCACCCCTGAGCCGCCCCCCGCGGGGCCCCAGCCCGGCCGTCCCTCCCTCCTTCCCTCCCTCCTTCCCTCCGGGGTCGGAGCGGCGGGAGTGGAGGGAGCGGGTTCGGGGCGCGGGTGCGGAATCGCGAAACGGGGCGCACGGACAGAAGAGCAGCGCCGTGGCTCCTGCTTGGCGGGCGAGTTCGGGACCTTCGCCGGACTTGCAGACGTGGTGGGGAGCGATAGCCCCAAGGGTGCGAGTAAACACATCCCGAGAGCCCCGCGCGGAGCGTGTTTCCAGTGGCTTTTAGGTTTCTGTTTGAATCGCAGTTGATGAAATTGCCTGGGGTATCACACAGGTACAAAGAGGGAAGGAGGGGCTGGTGTTAGTCGCTACTTTTTTTTTAAAGTAAAAATAAACACAAAGCGATCGAGACGTTTACAGTGCTTTTCCTTCCCCAATTTTTCACTTGTCAGCGTCAGAATACAAAATTAAATGTTATGCTGTGGCAACTCCGACTTTTGCTGGCCTGTTTTTTTCAGAATAATTTCGTAACATAAAACCTTTGTTGACTCTTTTTCTAGGTTTGTGAGTAATTAAGTTAGACCTTTGTGGCATTTTCATACAATGTATGAAATACATTAGAAAGTAACAAATTTGTCTCCACTTACATACATATAAAATTATATAGAGCCATCCTTATTGTTCAACCATGCAAGGAGAACAGCTGGATTGTTGGTATGGCTTTCTTGGCCCCAACACTGAAAATGTACACATTTATGCCAAATGAAAAAATACATCCCAAGTTAAATGTTTGTGTTATGAAGTTTGCAAATGACAGCATGGGTATACTGCTCTTACAGTTTCAGGTATGGGATCTTAATGTGTTTACACGTTGTCTGGCAGAAGTGCCTTTGAATTTTGTTAACTCAGGCAAGTGAGCGTAATTTAACTGAAAACATTAAATGCTATACAGGCCCAGGCTTGGGTGGAGAAGAGAGAAAAAGGGCAGGGAGAGGGAAGGAAAAAGCCACCGCCTTTGCACAGTGGGATCGCTGGTGTGGCATTTGCTGGAGTTGCCAGGTTGCCATCTGGTCTACTAAAAAAAATGGCCATCTCCTGAAGCTGGCTGTGCGTGAGCGGCCCCCGTGCACATGCGCCACGGCTTGGGTGAGCCTCGGATGTGTCAGAGCCACTCTGCGTGTGCAAATTGATGGGAGCTGCGACACGTGAGCACCCTGTGAGCTCGCATCAACTGCTTGGTGTGTGGGGAATAGCTGCCACGTCCCACGGCAGAAACACGTCCGGTGAAATCACTGGGTTCACTTGTCCGTGCGTGGATCATCCAGTCCCCCCATGGAAACGTTTTTTAATACCTTTAGATCACCTGCAAGTGGTTGAGCTTTGGGATGTGTGTCTTATACCAAAAAAGTGTAATTAAATTTTTTTTCGCTTTTTGTTTTTTGTTAATACACCTATTATATATATATATATATATATGTATCTATCACTATATAAAACGGGAGTGGAAGCAGGACTAAGCATTGGTGTAGTGTGGTCTAGCACAGGAGCGAATTAGGGACTTAGCCAATGAGTTCTGCTGCTGTGCCTCATCTCCTTACGTGTCCAAACACAGCTGGGCAGGTCTGTGCTGTGAACAGGCTGCAGCCACTGCTGTGGCAATCAAAGGTGTGAAGAACTGTGCAGGACTGAGGGAGACTCGTGAGCAGGAACCTGAAGCGGAGATGGAACTGTAGGAAACTCTATTTGCTGGCGTTGTCTGTCACTGGGGGAAGGCAGAGGGACGAGCTGGGAGACGTGTCACCACACATAAATCCAGTGTGGGAGTGCTTTGTTGATTCAGGATATTTGAACAGTTCTGTCAGGAAAATTTTTACGTTTATACCTTGGCCACGCTAACCACCTATTATAAATTATCGCTGTCTGGAAAACACACGGTTTTGCAGCAAATATGTAATATTGAATGAACAGGTTGTCTGCTTTACTGAATGCTAAGGGATCCTCTAGTTCATTGTAAACTAACTCAGGTGAACTGACACACCTGCTTTTTTTAAACTTTCAAGGGCAGGCAGCATTGAAACTTTCAACTAGAATTTTACATTTTAGCCTTCCTTTAAATAAACATTCCTGTAGTTTTGGAATTGTTTCTGAAATGTGACCCTTGCAGTTCTGACTAAACAAGGCATGCTAGTGGTTTTAACTTCAAAACATCCTAAATTGTCCCAATGTGCTTAATAACAAATACTTTCATAACAGAAGAAGTTGAAGACAGGATGTTGTCTTAAATCAGCTAGTTAAGGAAAATTATCCTGTTACAATTAAAGGAAAATGACAACTGGAATGTAAATATCATTTTGTCTTCATATAAGTGAAGTGGTGTATGGAACATAAGTAATAAGCAAATTATTCTGGATTCTATCAGGAATGGGATCCAGATACCTTATATGTATCGACATTAATCCAGAACTCTGCCAGTTTAATGATCATTCATCACTCTACATAAACCAAATAAAAGTTTAATTTTTGTTCTCTTCGCACTTCTGTTCCCATTGCAAGAATGTCCAAGTTATCCCAAAGGCTGCATTTAAGCTACATCAGGAACATGCTAACATTTCAAATGTTCAGTATATTGAACCGCTTTGTCTTACCCTGGCCTAAATTGATAATTAACTGTGGTCAGCATCTGCTTACTTCAGTGTGCTGCTCTGAAAACTGCAGAGAGTTTGGTGGTGCTGCTGCACATCCCATATGGTTCTCCTTGTAGCAAACTTCAGGATGAAGGTGCAGGGGCAGCTGAGTGCAGGAACCACATCAGCTGCCTGTGATATATGTTTTACATCTGCATTTATATTCACCCAAGTAGTTCAGAAATAGCCAAATTACTGGATTTTTTTCAGTAATAAAAAACCAAGACCAAGATAATTTAAAAGAGCTCTAGACAAAGCCTAAATCAAGTGACAAAATCAGGATTACATCATACAAATACGTGACTTCTAGTTAATTTGTACTAAACTTGGCTGGGCTACAAAAAATGTTAGCATATGCTAATTGTCATACGCTAACCAATGTGTTGTGGAAGCCTAGTTTCAAACTTGAAATGTTTGTTTCTTCTTTTCATCAGTTTTGCTTACTTGTCATCTCGTGGATCTTACTCCAGGCAGCAGCGCAGCCTGCATACTGGGTATGACACACACACACCCTTCCTTCAGCAGCGGGGACTTCCCCAGCAGTTTGGGGAGATGCTTTTTGCTGCCACGGTGGGG
Source organism: Promerops cafer (assembly GCA_013398275.1). Classification (NCBI taxonomy): domain Eukaryota; kingdom Metazoa; phylum Chordata; class Aves; order Passeriformes; family Nectariniidae; genus Promerops; species Promerops cafer. The sequence continues at coordinate 164,076 of VZSE01010764.1, read as the reverse complement.
GAAAAGCCTCGCTTCTCGCCCTGAGCAGCATTCCCAGACAGCTGGAGCATTCCAGTTACCAGGGGCTCTGGAGCAGTGCACACAGTGTGGAGGTCCAGTTTGCCTAGAATCCATCTAACTGCTTGCTTTGGAGGCATTCACAGCCCACGAGGAAAAAACATTTCAGTGTAGTTCACGTTTTCTCACCTGCTCCCCTCCGTGAAATATCCTGACTTCTGTTGGACAACAGCTGCCCCCCACACGAACGGATCCAGAGTTTGTGGGAACTGGGGCTAACACAGGCCAGGCTCCCCATCCCTGCCTGCTCCCCATCCCTGCCTGCTCCCCATCCCTGCCTGCTCCCCCTGACCAGTTCCCCCTGTGTGCTGAAGGCAGTGGTGCCCACGCTGTGATGGATGTGCTGCCTCACACCTTTACACCTCAGCCTCACCAAACCCTGAGGCCTTTTCATCATATTAAGCTCCTTTGACTGGGCTAATGTGACTGAGAAACACACCTTTTTTTATCCATTAAGATGAGGCCAAAAATGTTAAGTGCTCAAGATGCAAGCCCCTAGGGCTTGTCTATATATCGAGTTATTACACGTGGAGGCTTTTATCTTCATAAAAAAATGTTCTTTTTGTGCACGCCAGAGTGTGAATTTAAAATCAGTTGTTGTAGTATAACCTTCATGCAGATTCACTCATCCTAGCATCTTCTGGCTTTTTTTCTTCTTCCTTATTTTTAGATTAAGTCTAACTTCTTTAATTCATTTAGGTGAAATCAAAAAAAGGTACTCGGAGTGAGTTTGTCCATATGAGGAATTATGCTTGCCTGCCTCTGGTAGTAGTATTAATAGCACCTTCCTATATGGAGAAGCTTTGTCTACTAGGAATGTTAATTTTGCACATCTTTTCACTTATTTGCATTTGAATCATCCTATTTTTACAAGTGGTAGCTGAGGCACTCTACTGGAATTCATTAAGTTATTCCAAACTGAGGCCATGATCCTGGGGATGCTAAATTAGGCAGATAAGTAACTAGATGCATAAATAGGTTCACTGAAGACAACTACCTCCTGATTATAGTTTATTCTGTCTTTACATATTTGCAGAAATGCATAAATTCTTCCTAAACTTGCAATTTATATAATTTTTTTCTTGGAAGAAACAATGAACTGTGCTGTGTTATATTGTATTTTTTTAGCATCCCTGTGAAGTCACATAAGTATCTACAAGTTACTTAGGAACTTCTTTTCCATTCTTTGTGAATTCCTGTCCGGTTTACACATTAATGAAACTGTAATTTTATAAACTTCAGTATTCTTTCATTTATCTATGTGGTGGTAGGCAGCAGAGAAATAATATTTTGTGACATACTATTAATTGCATGGGGTTTTTAATCCAAAAAGGTAGAATGCTAATATAGTTTGAGGAAAATCAAATTAGTACCTGAAAGCAGTATGTGCCAAACAGTGCAGATGGATGGAAAAACCCCAGAGCCAGCAGCAAGAAGCCAGGGCAGTAGCTGGCCCCTTTGTGTGCACCTCTGGGGAAAGACAATAGATTGCTGTGAAGTTGGGACTTTATCATGCAGAAAGTTAAATAAATATCTGAGCAGTGTTTGCTGTTTGCAGGAGTGGTGCGTTACACTCAGGTTACTTAACAGAAATAATTCAAACCTGGCCATGAAATGGGGGAAAGGATTTGTTTGTGTGCCATCATATATTGGGTTTTTAGTCTGTGTTTTGCACAGCACCACGTGCACAGGGGGTCGTGGTTCCTTATCCGAGATCCTGAGTGCTGTGATGATAGGAATTTAAAAACTGTTTTGGGAAATAAGCTTGCCATAGATTGCCAGTTTTGCAAGGAAATAATCTCTGCCCCACCATGGGATGGCCTCACGCTCAGTAGAGTTGTTATGATGTGGGAGAGGCCTTGGGCTGCAGTGAGGTAAACACTTGGACACAGGTGCCCAATCCTGTTTACAGCTGTTTACTTCAATAACATTGTGTGTCTGAGTAAGAAGGGCAGCATTTGGCCTTTGGTTTTTGGAGTTGATTGCAGACTATTAATGGGGACATGTCACATACATGGGTTCCAGAACAGAATTCAGTCCTTCACTTCTTTAATAACTAATTTTTTAAACCAATTAGCTACATACCCCTATGGAAGCAATAGCAGAGCCTTCACAGCCAAGACTATAGTGAGATCCTAAATTACATATATAATAAAGGTTGTGCATGTGTTTTCTGGCTGAGAACCATGTTATATTTCAGCCTCAAGCAAAAATTTTCTCCAAGCCGTAGTCCCTCAACAAAAACACACTTTTTAATGAAAGTCCTGACACCACCTTAATTACAGTGCAGCAGACATTACCATCATAATCCCATTTCATCCTTAGGCAAGGAGAGCATCCCTGGGGGCCTGGCTGCTAGTGACCAGTTTTACAGAAACGACCTTTTCCCCAGTGCATTTTTTAATTTAACCTGTGCTGTGCTGCTTGGGGGGATGGTGCATGTGGAGCTGCTCATCCTCATCTTCCCACACTCTTTGTAGCCCTCCTGGCACTCCTGGAGGATCAGCCAGCCCTGGCCCTGGAGGATCAAGCAGTACTCAGGGATGCCCAGCCTGCAGCCACTTCTTTGGCTTCCCCACATTCCATGGGAAGCCAGCAGGAGCCAAAGTTCATGTCCAGGACCTTTGTACCACAGGGGTTTCACCCTGACACTTTCCAGCATCCCCCAGGCTGCCTTTCTGGTTTATCCCCGTGCCCAGAGACAATCTCCCTTTTTTGCTGGCTGCCACACTTCAGTAAAATCCTTGCTTTGGATCCAGTAGTGCAGGGGGGAAGGCTCTTCCAGTGGCAGCCCTAGTCCAGGTGGGTGAGGACAGAGCTGTTTGGAAAGCAGGGCTGTGCCATGCCCAGCAGTGATGTGTTCATTTGAAGCAGCCTTCAGTGTCTCCAGGCTTTCACAGTATTTGGGTGGGTAAGTAAAATGTGATTAGTTTCTCATTACCATGTCAATTCAATGTGTGGGGACTGCAATATTGACAGGACAAGTTTGCAAGGCTGTGTGAAGCTGGGATATTTCCTGCCAGAAATTCCTACCAGAATATATAAATGTACATGTATAAACACAAGGGGTAATACTTGTGGTTCTTACAATTATTTTCTCCTGCCTTCTTAAATCAAACTAATAAATCTGTATGATCAAAAGAGTTTGAATAATCAATCCCTCCAAACTGATCTGAAAATCCTAGTTAAAGGCTAGAGGGAAATTAAACATGAGGTTTTTTGTTCTCTCTGCAACATTGTCAAGTACAGTACAGTTTTCTATTATGGAACTCCTAGAATTCTTATGTACAGAGTAAAATCATGCAGCTGAGATACTGTCTCTAAAAACAAGCCAAAGCCCTGTGTCTGCTGGGAGGACATTTCTGTTAGCCTGTTCCCTTCTATTTAGGTTCTCATATGGTGTTAATCACCATGGTATCTCACAGCTTTGTAAAAATATAGTACACCATATGTGATAAATCACTAATATTAAGAATTAAGATGCTGGAGAAAAATACCATTCCTAAATCTAAAGCAGAAGACATGTAGTAATGGACATACCCAGACAAGCAGCCTGTGTAAAAGGAGCATGAATACAAGAGATGGAGTCAGAATCATTCCTAAGGTGATAATATTTCATCCAGTCAGTGCTTGTCAGTGTGAATGGCACTCTCACTCCTTTCTTCCCCAACCTGTGCTACAGCTCACTAAAGCAGAGGGACTATGTCCAAGCCATCTTCTGTTCCCTCCTTTGCACAACAGACCAGTGCCTGCTTTGTAGCGTTCAGGGCATCAGTCAAAAGAAGATAATTTGCCAAAAAACACAAAGTAAGCTCACGCATTTGTTGCTAATTAACTGCACACATAATTACAGTCCAAACATAAAGCAAAATGAGGGACTGTACTTCCATTGGAAAGAATGCACTCGGAGTGGTCACAAATTATCCCCCCAACTGGTAATCTCAGTTACGTATTTTCTCATGTTTTTTTCATTTCCCACTTAGTTCCAGCCAGATCTGTTTTCTATTTATATTGTCAAATGTCAACACATAAATAATTTTCTCTGTTGTATCCCTCACTACTACATTCTTTTTCTTGATAGAATAGCAGAAGTAATTATATTTATAAATGGAATGCCTGTTTTGCCTAAGTACTGCATATAATTCTCCTCTGTAAGAGGGATTTTTATAATTCCTCTAAAAATGTCTTGGCAAGGATCAACCCACCAGTTGGTAGTGTGGATCCAGCCTTTAGGAACAGAACTGGGGATTCTGATCCCTTTGGCCAACAGGCAGGAGGGCACCACAGAAAAAATGCTCTTGTTTTTTTAGAGAAAGATGCTGTTGGATATGTGCAGTTATTAAGTACCCAGAAAGCAAATTCACTGAGAATTGCTTCCCACCTGTGGATTCCTCTGTTCAGCACAGAATTATTTTGGCAACTAAAGAATTCTTCATTGTGGATGGCTGTGGGAAGATATTAATCCTGTTCTTCAAGTAAGATGCATTCACTGATCTACTAGACCTGCTCCACCTCTACTGTTTCATATTGTGAGAGGAAATCAAAGGAATCCCAAGTGATGAGTAATCTCAAGTCATTCTTATCCCTTTTCTGCCTTTTTTTTCAGCTGCTTTCTACAGACAAGTTCAGATGCCCCTTGCTCAATAGGAGTAGATCAGAGGGAGATCTGTTGTGAGCTCTGCATTAAGGCAAGTTCAGTTTTCCATCTCTGGGCACTCCTTGAGAAAACCTCACTCAAAATCGCTGTATGGGGATGGCAGATCCCAGCCACAGACTGTTCACAGCTGCCTCACTGGATGGAACAGCAAAATGCTTCCTGGAGCTGATCTGCAGTACAGTAGGAGAAAATCAGGATTTTCTTACTGGTTTCTGCTGTATGTATGTGGATGGGTGTTCTTTCATTATAGTTCCAGGGCACCTACAAAGCAGTGAGCCATCCTGTTCCTACAGATGTGGCAAGCTTGAAGAATGTGGTGTTGGAGCATTCAAACCCCATGTCCTTTGTGATTTGGGAGCTGAAAATGTAGATGTCTGTGTGGGAGAGATGTGGGTGATGTAAGACACATCCTTGGCCTTGGTGAAAAGAGTGCCTCTGGAGTCTCACAGGGTTTGAAGCACGACCCTGCAGTGTGGTCAGCATTTCCATGGGTACCTCAGCCAGTGGGGGTTCCACTAGCGAGTTTTCCCTCTTGCGTGATCAGCAGAACCAAACACACTCTGCCCCTGGAGCTCAGCTGCTCCCGGTCTGGTATCTTCAGCACAAATCAGCTTAAACCAGCAGGGAGGTTTCATTGCCGCCTCAGTGGCTTGGCAGGCGGCGCGCCGGCGTCTCCGTCCCTGCAGGAAGGGGTCCCGAGCTAGAAAGGCAGGGATGCCACGTCCTCAGCCCTGCAGAGACACGCGGGAGGGCCGTGGGCGCGAGCCCCCGGGGAGCCGCGGCTGCCGAGGCCTTCCTTGTGCAGATGATTTGGGCGCGCTGGACCCCGCGCCTCCAACAGCTCCAGCAGTGTCAGCTACGGAATCCACCGGACTGGGAATGCTCCTGGGTGGTTAGCCCTGCCAGGTGTGGCTCTGTTCCTGTCCTCTTGGTAAGTCTGATTTAGCTCCTTTCCAGCTCTGGCTCCATAAGCGGCAGCCCCTGAAGCACCGGGAAACCCAAGTCCATTTCCCACTCCCCTGTACATTTATTCAGAGGCCTCTCAGGAGCTTTGGACTGTAGTCTTTCCTTTTCCCTGTGTACCCCCTCTAAGGGTTCATGTTTATTTAAGATTTAACTTTATGAGCAGTTTTCTTTCTCCCAGTATACACAGTTCAAATTTGGTCTGTTCCCTCAGCTTTTGCATTCAGCTGGTTTGACTGATTTAATGTCGCTGATTTACCGGTATAATTTAGCTTGTCTGAAGGGAAGTAAGATTGATGTTGGCTGAAATAAAATTCTGAGATGCCTATGGAGTTTTATTGCCCTAGATTTTTTGATTGCTATTTATTCACAAAAGTGGGCAGAACTCTGACTTGAGATTTTTCAGGAATGCCTCCATTATGTCAGAGCTGCTAATTCTTTGAGTCAAGTCATTGTGGTTAGCCGATCTTGTTTTCTGTCTCTGTGGTAAGATTTTACATCCAGAAGGCTAACCTCAATGCTCCCCCACGAAAGCAGGCAGGGATGACAAAGCATTTCCTTCTTTGACCTCTGTACTTGAGTTTTGTAGAAAGATGAAATCTATCAAATCAGACCAAACGCCAAATCACCTGCATGAGAATGAACAGGTCAAACCCTGTTCCTGTAGCAATATGTGGAACAAAAATGCACTGAAAACATGTTTTCAAAAGTAATTTCTCTTCTAAAATTGTTTTTTCCCCCCAAATTCAGACTATGAACTATGAAATTCTCTCATGCTTGTGAGTTACATGTGGTTATGTATCACATCAGAGCAAATTTGAGGTTATTAGGATTTTTGAATTGTGCATACTTGTCTTGAATTTTCTGAGTTTGTGATGGTTTTGGGGGGAATAAGTGGAATATTCTGATTTCATTATATACCTGCTGGGATAGAGCTGGGCTGGATCCCTTCTGCTGTGACACACTACAGACCCTCAACACCTCCTCTTGATTCACACAGGGGCTGTGTCTCTCCTTCCAATTAGCAACATAATCACCCGTGAACTAAGAGCTCAGTCACACCCAGATGCATCTGGAGCTGGTTTCATGAGTGGAAGATGTATAATATCAGCATTATGTCATATTAAAACTTCTGGCTTGTCACTATGAAATTCACTTGTGCACTCTGCTTGTACCCCTGTTCTGTGCAAAGCAGCTGAAGCAAACTGACCATTTGGACCAGGCTTAGCTTCCTCCTTTAAATCCTGGGATTGTGATGATAGAGCAGGAGTATTCCCTGTGCTGGAGCTGCCTTCTAACTGGCCACTCTGATGCCCTGGCACTGTAAGATCAGTGACAGATCAGACCACGAGACAGCAGGTGGGGGACGAAGGAACCTGCCACTGAGAACTCTTTGCATGTGGTTGGAAGGACTGTGACTGCACAATTCCTTCAAACTGCAGCATTTCAAACAATAAAAGCACAGTTTGGAAACTGCCTCTAATAGTGGAGGGACAGCTCACTATTTTGTCACTGCTGCCACTTTGGCATCACAGAAGACTGACCTGAATTCTTGATCTGGCTAGTCTGTTGATCTATAATCATAGTGATCCGTTAATTACTTGGCTTAATTACAGGCAATTTATTATAATGAAAGGTGTAACTATACCTACCTTTGTAAGTTTCCATGTTATTTTTCATTGAGGTAATTTTCAGGCATAAAAAATCCAGCACGCAATGCCGTAAAACAACCCATTCCACAAAGACTGTGGAGCTTTACTAGCAAATTCTCCATACAATATTCTCTGCTCAGGCAGTAAATATCAGAGCCATGAGAAACATCCTGTATTCTTCACACACACACCCCACAGTGGACTAGAATCCCTCTCAATGCTGTTTTACCCATGCACTCATGACCTCGACTTCCATAATTCCTCTTTGCTGTGATATTAGCACCAGGTGTACCATCAGTACACCTGCCTTTTCATGTCATCTCTGATAGAGAGATGCAGTTAGCAAATGGCATCAGGTATTAATGCAGAAGTGACCTTTTAATGTCATGCACAGATACACGAAGAAAGAACTGCCACTGAAAACTTCTGATTAAAGATAAAAGTAGGCAGCCTGTAAAAACATTAAGATAAAAAGTAAATCCATTTGCCCTCAGTTTCCCCTGCTATCCCACCTCCTACTCTAAATTGATGTTGTCAGCACTCATGATTTTATCACAAGTCTTGTGATGTTTGATGTTTCACTTACACTCCAGCTACTACAGTTGTGTAATGAGGTTAGAAACTCAGCTTTCCTCTTTCTTTAATTTAAAGTAAGTTTCTAGTCCTAATGGTTAGAGTATAAAGCTTGCAAGTGTGACCCAGGTGGACCCTAACAGCTCAAAAACCAGAAAGCACAGTAAAAGAGCTCCACATTTATCATTTCACAGACAGGCTTGTGATTTTGAGGGTCAAACTGTAGTTCTTGAACATTTGGAGCTGGCAATAGCAGCTTGGGAAAAAAAGTGCTTGAACAAAGTCCCACACCATGTTGCATTTTCCAGGGAGGCATAGCAGTCATATACCACAATGATAATTCCCTTTTCAGACATGCACATTTTCCTATTTAGTTTGTTACGCAGCATCTCAGGGCTCAGCCCCAGCCTGGCTGCTGTGGAGGGGACTGTCCTGGTGTGTAACAATTTGCCTGATGTTGGAGGGCTCAAACTGTTCCTTGTGCTGACACAGAGGAGAGGTTTTGCAGCACTCCTTAGTCCCCACAGACTGGCAGGTTTGTGCATAGAAACCTGTAAAACCAGGAATGTTCTGACTTCCAGTCTAGGAAGTTGATCTGCCTTTCATAAAGCTCCGTCAAGAAACCAGGAATACCCCACCCCTGCCAATCCAGCAACAAAGGTGCAAAGAACCAAACCAATGCAAACATGGAAATGCAGTAACACTGAAAACTGCTGGTTTGACTTACAGTGCCCAGAATGTGCAAGTGCAGGTTTTGATGGACAAACCAAAAATACTCAGCTGTTGGTTTTGGAAAAAAACAGTAACAACTCAGATTTGAAGGAGACACCATATTTAAGTGGAGTTCCAAATTATCAAAGACTTCCCAGTGTATCACTGAAAGTGTAAATTTTACCAAGAACTGGAGGAGTATCCAAAGCAATGGGCAGAGTCTGAGTGTGGTGTGGGTACATTGGTCAAAACTCCTCTGCAGTCACAGACTGGTGGTGCCAAATGTCCCTCTGTGCTTGCCCTAAATGATGGTATAATCCATTCTGGAGATGACAAAATTACAAATAACTGACAAAACCTAATTGCAAAGAAAAGGTGAAAGTCCATGAGACTCAAATACTACCTGAGTGTACAGAATAACAAGGGAGGTTTTTTGTTCCACAAATATAAAAGGGTGCCAAACTAAAATTGGATAACATTTTCAAAGAACTAAGGAAGCTCAACTGATTCTACACTGCTCCTGTTAATAATTTTGTCCCTGAATTCAGCAGTAATTTCCATGTGGTGATTTCCATGAGACTGACACTTTGCTTCTAAACTGCTTCCCCTGTAAAAAGCTGAAGAAACCATTATTGACTCTTGATCCCTTTGCTGAGTGTTTCAGAGGGCACACACATTTCTGTGCATCACAAACCACATTATTTAGGCCTATGGACTTATATATTTTATCTCTAATTTACAGGGCTGTGAAAAATCTGTGTCTTCCAAGAGGTGTATTCTTCAGCCTTAGGAACTTCTAAATACCTTTAAAAAGGCTGTACAAAACGTTGGAAGGGTCTGCATCCATATATTAGTTTCTGTGTAGAGGAACTTTCTTTTTGATGTTTTCCAGCTTCTTTCTAGCTCTGTTATCTGTAATTACTTTCAAATAAACCCAAATCATCATCCTGTACTGAAATGAACTGTCTCTTACTCTCACCTATGCAGGCCTGTGGTGCTGGCAATACCAATGCCAGATGTATTTTTGAAATCTAAAATGAGTAAGGTTTAAAAGATTTTCCCACCTATATAGTCCCTGCTTCCATGGCAGTCTGACAGGACTCCTGTTGCTGTGGCAGGACAATTTAATGCTGGTTGTTGTTTTTTTAAATAACAGAAAGTGTGTAAGTTCCTTGTGGCACCTGTGTAGATAAAGCTGCATTCAAGCCATTGCTTTGACTTTGAAACTCCACAACATGAATTAAAGTGCTGGATTGCTGTCCTCTGAGTCTGTCTCCTTTTCTGCCTCACTAAGCATTAATTATTGTGGTCTTGACACTCTGTTCTGCCCTTTTTCTTCTCTTTCCTCTTCCCCAGTCCCCACTGTCCCTCCCAGTGGCTAGGGAGTCTTTCCATTAAAGTAATCCTGTTCATCTCCCAATAAAGGGCCATCAGCCAACACATTCTGGGCCTGAATTCATCTCATAAATATTGGTACAGGCTTAAATAAATGCAGTCCTTCATTTAATGTACTAGATTTCAATGGAATTACATGGGGAATTAATTTGCCTCTGTAGTCTGAAAAACAATAAAATAGGGAAACACTTAGAATCCATGGCTCAGCTTTCCAAACTGCATGAAGGATGGTTCTGCCCATTAATCAAGACAGGAGCAGATTCCTGATGCTCATGCCTTTTCTATACAAACACATAATATTTTAGGCCTCACTGATACAAGGCCAGAAGGATCTCTAGGTGACAGCTGCCCTGACATCAGCCTGTGGACCTGTCTGTAATGTCATGTATTTTGGTATGTGTCTGTAGTTCTTTATATTACACTTATATTGGGATGTTTCTGTCTTTAGATAATAAAAAGAGTTTTCATTTGTGTAGCACTTCACCAAGAGGTGCCAGCAGCAGCTCCAGGGGTCAAAGTGATGAGGTCCAGCAGAGTGTGAGCAGCTGGGCTGCCGTGTGTAGCACTTGTTCACTCCTTGTGCCTTGTGACTTGCTCTGTACCCGAGCAGGAAGCTGAATGTCAGGATATTCCAGTACAACTGGATGGGAAGTCACACAAGTACAGCACTCGTGATGAACTTTTCAGCTAAAACTTCATACCTTTTTTTTATTCCATTTATTCATCTCCCATCTTTTCTGCCTGCATATTATACACTGCTCTGTTTCTTTACCATTTCCCCCCGTTGCTCTGTGCCTTTTTCTTCCCAGATGAAACATCCCCCATTTTTCCACTGACTGCCCTTTGTAGGTTCTCTCCATATAGCTCATAATTTCTCTCCCTCACCTCCCCCACTCATCCCAACATCTTGGGCAGGAGTGATTGAAGGCATGGAGTCTGAAAGAGCAAACCAGTCTCTAGAGAGAGAAACACTGCAGATCATTATCTTTCTCACTCTGTTAATGGAGAAACAGAAAATATGTGAAGTCAGCTGATAACATAATAAATGTGTGGATGAAAGTCCTTTTGCTGCAAGAGATATCATGAATATAAGGTACCCACAGGTATCTGATCTGAGCAATGTCTTCCTTGACTCTCAGTATTCCCATTCTAGGTCCATGTATAGCTGATGTCTGTAGGAACACACTGGAAATCCAGATTTGTACATGAATTAAATGAGTGAGGTTTTAGCGTGGAAGGTGCAGGAAAGCATTTTTTATCTCTTCTGGAGTGGTCAGCACACAAATTCCAATAGTTTTCATGGTTATTGATACCATGACAAAACTGATCTGCCCAAGAGCCTTTTCCTGACTCTTCATGGATCAGTTAGATCAGTCCTCACAGTGAAAAGTGCTTGAACTCTAGCATTACCATTTCAAATCATTTTCTAACCACTCTCTGAAAATAGGAGAAAAATAAGAATACAATAGTTGAGACCCCTTATAAAATCTTCCTGGAGGAGCCCAAGGATACTCACCATTGGTCTCAATGGAGCTTTCACACATCCTTGAAAGGAATTCATTAAGCTGGAAAAGCTGGCTAGAAACCAGTATTCCTATAATGCCTTCCATAATTTGCTCCAAGGGACACATTTATAGTCACTCAGCCTTTTTTATAGATCTTGTGCAAGATGAAGGGCTGGGTCACAATTGCAAGGCTTTAATGAATAGATGTTTGTTACATGCCACAACCCAAATAATTTTTCAAGCATCTCAGCACTGTGCAGTCTTTTCAGTCTGGACTTCCCCAAGGATATGGGATGGGATGATAGCTGCAGCCTCTGGAATCACAGAGAGGTAGTGACTGGTTTTGTTCCTTCTTCCACACTGACCCATTGAGGTGCAGAGAGAAAACACCCAGCAACTGCAGTTTCTACTCTTGATTTTGTGTCCTGAAGATTTGAAGATTTCAGTTATTCTTTTTATTCATACTGACTTCTCTGTATACAGGTTTATATGGAAACAGATTACAATAGGAAGGCTTCTCCAATTAACAAAACTTTACTGAAATTTTAAATATCTATCATGGCCAGACCTCAGGATAACATTCTGCTTTTCAAAGAGCCCTAAGATCTTCTTCAGGAACTCTGTTTAATTTTATAAGAATTGCCTGTCATTTCCATTCCATCAAATGCTGCCATTTTTGGGTGTGAAGCTCACTGGAGTTTTAGAATAGCGTGACCTTTGATTACCAAATACAAATTTGGTCAGAAACTTCTTATCTGAAGGAAACCCATATTAAGAACTAGCTCCCTTTCTAATTGTCCTTGTCTTTCTGAGAAAATGGCATGTGGACATTGGACTTTTTTGCTGGACCTTTTCCACCTGGCCACAAACACTGGAAGTCTTGTCTTAGCATGGTAAACCAGGTAGGTGTTGCACAAAGAAACACTGAATTAATTTGTATATTGCACCAGAACCAGCCTTGAGTCACCATATTGATATACAAAGGATCAGATAGTAAACTTTTTATTAGCAGCCAGGAATTTCTTTTGAAAATTATTCTTTTTTTGACATGCCTACATATGGCCTGAAGGATGCTGGTACTGTTCTCCTTCTATCAAAATAGGATATAATGTGTGACTGTGTTCTAGAAAAGTGTTACCTTTTTTAACAGATTTATAATTTTTTAATGTCAGACCACCACAGAGCTTTCAAGCGATAGCTGCTGGCCAAAACTACATTAGGAAAGTGCACGTTCTGCTCCATTTCCCTCAAGGAAGGGGAGGTAAACATGGGCAATCTGGACTGGGAGGGCCAGAGCAGAGGTAGGGAGGCAGCCAGCTCCCCTGGCTCCTACTGTGCTCTTCCTGGGGCTGCTGCTGGATTGATCCGTGGCAGCTTCAAAGAAAGATAACAGAACCTTTCCTGGAGTTAACAATCCCTTGCCTGTATCCATATTTAAGAAAAACGTTGTCTTACTGAAGAGCAGTAGCTGTGCCTCAGCTTTCCAGGGCAGCTGTTGGGCTCTGAGCAGACAGACAGAGGCTTCTTCTGCCCCGGCCTCTCGGCAGGAGTGTTGGCCTGGGCACTGAGCCACGCTCACACAGCCCCGTGGCAACTGCACAGGGGCTGGCACGAGTCCGCTGGGCTCGGACTAAGGGCAGGGTGAGCTCACATCTGCCTGCACCTGTCTGTGCTGACAGAGTTAAAAATGGGGGTGGAAAAAGAAGCAGGAGCAAACCTACAGGAGCACCTCTGATCCACCCGCTCCAAGCCGGGGGTGCTGGGCCGGAGCTGCGGGGCTGGATCCTGCCTCTGTGAGAGACACTGGGACAGGCTCTGCTGGAGCCTGCTGCTTCCACACTGCCCGCAGGAACCCAGCAGGAACAACAGCTCTTGCAGAGTTTCTGCAGGCAGCCCAAACACCCATTTCTTCCCGAAATGTCAATACAAAAGTAACAATACAAAATACCAAAGGAGGGATATTGTATTGTGCTGGATCTCGGCTACTCCGAGAAATGGGAAGCACAGTGGGATTTTTTGCCTCCTGAAGGGGAGATGGAGACAGTATTTGTGGTGGAGGGGAAACAATATTTATGGTGAATTAGCACTGCTGACCGACATAAACTTCATACCGGGCTGGTGGAGACAGGGCTGGTGGAGGCTGTTCTTTCCATCTGCAGGGGAAAGCAGTGCACTGTAAAGCTCAGTGGCATTTTGAAATACTTGTAAAATCCGTGCAGCACAACCTGAAACTATTATTAACCAGTTAGTCACAGTGCTGCTAATTGCAAGTCACCTCAGACCAGGGAAGCTGGGTGAGGAGCTGAGCTCAGGAACAATGACCACCTACTTTAGGCCACCATTAGTCATTGCTGAAATTAAGTGACTTGACTCCAGCAGGATGAGCCAGATCACCTTGGCTGGATATTTGGGCTTCACATGCAGAGAGCAGAGTCAAAAAGCCAATCTGCTTTCCTAGAGAAAGAAGGTGTTGGGGAGATGTAGACAGTGCTAATTGCTGTGTTTGCCTTCACTCCTCTCCCTTCCCCTCTCTGAACTCCCAGCCCTCCTCTCAGGGCTGCCCTGGATCCCTGTGGGATCTTGGCCTTGGAGGAACTTCTGCTGGGCACTAAGCTGACCTGGGCCCACTCTTTATTAAGAAACTGTCAGTGGTACTGGGCTGAGCAGAGCCTGCAGTGGCCTTTTCCTGCCTCCTGTGGGGTGCCCAAAGTGCTGTGAAAGAGATGGGCGGAAGATTTCACCTCATCACTGTGTTTCTGTTAGCATTTGTCAGTGTTTGCTGAGAGTGCCCTTCCAGTGATCTTTCAAATTCTGTGTAGGATCTGGCCTAAATCTGGGTTGCAGGGTGGTTTAGGTGGGAGACTGACCAGGGTCCCCCAGAGCATCAGGCAATGATGGTGGTTAGGCAGTGCTCTGTTTGGCACTTCTGGAACTAAGGTCTCTAAATTCTGTCCAAATCCAGAGGTTAAGGAGCAGGGATAAACTCTGAGTATCCTTCTAAAAAAGCACTCAGTATATAAATTGCTCCTGCCCACAGACAGCCGCATTGTTTGGGTTTGTGGCAGAAGGAAGCGGGGTCAGGTGTTTCTTTTGTGCTCAGTGAAATGATATCTGTGAGCCCGAGGAGCTGGAAGGGATATCTGAGGTCACCGAGTTCAGCCCTTCACTACTGCAGACAAACATGATGTAATTCCTTTCACTACATGGGCAAACTTCCATTCTAAAAGTAGTTTTGCTTGTTTTCCTTTTTCTTCTCCCCTTGCTTGGCTGTCCTGTCCTTCTGCAGTGAAGTTATGCCCAACCTTACTTTTAGTTTTTGAGCTTGTGTTTATTCCCAGCTAGTTTTCCTGTTATACTCTTATGTCTAGCCCTTGTCTCCACATTTTTGGTATTTCTGGAGAGTGGAAATGGAAGATGATGAAATCCACAGGAAGAGAGTTCAGTATCTCTATTTGTGCTTATTAACTACTCAGCCCACTAGTGCTTGATTAGACAATTTTGAGATACAGGCAAATGATAATTACATTGGTCATAATACATTTAACTGAACATCTGAAGTATCCATTAAAAAGAAAACTCTTCTAGAACAAGAACTTTTATTTTATTAAACGATTTAGAATTTAGTCATATGTCTCTTGAAGATACTTATAGCTGAATTATAAAGTAGTTTATTTCACTTAGTGTCACTTTACATTTTACCAGCTGGAAGATCTGCAAAGTGTTTCACAAGGCAGAGATAAGTCCCCTGGAACCTTCCAATTCCATCTGAAAAACCTGGACTCCTTTGCTCTCCCTTTGTCTTAGCACATTCCAGCTACCAGCAATGCCCCAGTCAGCCAGAGCCCCCACCAGCAATCTGGCATCTCTTTGCTCTTCATCTCTGTCACATCAGACTTGGGAGATGGTTTGAAGCCAGTTTTGTAATGGAGGTAGAACAGAAAAGCAAAGGCTTGGGAGCAAAATGATGAGTGTAGAAAAATGTTCTCTAAGTGTGTGCAGGTGACTGTGGTTAAAAGGAAGTGTGAACATTTGCTGGCTTGCATAGCACAACAGAACACTGCAAGCCACCTTCCCTTGTGATACATTCAAGGCAATTTTATTCTGAATTTCTTTCCAAGTAAAATTTTAAACTTGTTTTCTAATCAATTTAACACATTGGTCCCTGGGACATTCTGCTCAATACCTGTAGGGCTGCTTCTTCCTCCCATCCGTGCTCAAAGCTTGGCTTTCCCCATAAGCTACAAAATAAAAGAACTTGGATGGGTCTAATCAGCACGGTGGATATTGATTCACAATGATACAGGACCAGTTGGAATTTGTATCCATGGACTATCAGCATGTACTGATTCACAGTCACATGAAGCCAATTTGAATTTATATATATGCATCATCAGCACTGCATGTATTAGTTCACAAACACAGAACCAATTTGCAAATGCATCCATAACCCCAAGTGGCACATGGCCATTTGGATGTCTTGACTCCATTTGGATATCTCAATGCCATTTGGATGTCTCAAGTTATAGTTTTTATGGAGTGGTTTCCTCTTTAGGCCAGTTCCTTGAGTGGTTACACAGGTACACACAGACCTGGGTGCACCAATTGCCTCTAAGACCATTTTCCCTCTCTGAGGTTTGGCTGCCAGCGCTCCAGGCCAGCTCAGATGTGCTGTGGCTGCAGCCTGGGAGCAGGCTGCTGGGAAAAGACTGTGTGGGAGGAGCTGGGAGAAGTCCCACTGGCAGCTGACCCCTTCTCTCCAGAGCTGCTCTCCAGCTCCCACCCCGAGTCTGTGCTCGAGTGATGCTGCAGCTACATCTGAGTCTGGCCTCCCTCACTGACCCTCACCTTGCTGGATCTTGGAGCATTCTCACCCACATCCATGGTGCTCCCTGACCCCGTGCACACTGTGTGCCTGAAGCCCAGAGAAGCGCTCCCCTTGCCTGTTTTGGGGCAGGGAAGGCACAGGCACATCTCCCTTGCATTCAGGATGAGCAGTACTGGGCCCTGTTCCTGAGCAGGCACCTGAGTGCTGTGGTCATGTATCTTTCTATAAATAATTACTTCACTTCATCACTTGCAGTCTCTTTTCATCACCTCCTTTCCCTCAGACTGATGGCTGTTTAGAGATGGAAGGTTTTTTCCTCTCTAGCTGGACCAAGGCCATTCAATGGAGTGAGCAGCAGGAGGTTCTGAAAGAGAGATACTGTTAGCACTGTTTCCACACGCCCAAAGAGTGATCTTTATGCAGCTGAGACTACAAGGGATATCCCTTAAAATAAAGGCCAGCTTATTACCCATCTTCTCCAACTCCTGTGGAACTAAATATCCTGAAGTTGAGAGAAGCTGCTGCACAAAGCGTCTTTATAGCTCTCAGTGTGCCTTCTTTGCTGGCTCCAGCTGCCCCTACACTCTGTTTTTCCTCAGTCTTTTCTTCAATATTTTTTCCAGTTGACTTAGTTATTACAGTACATGGACCAGACTGAGGAAAATACACTGGAGGTTGGAGCTGGCAGAGCAGGGAGAGCTGCGAGGGAAGTGCTTTTGCCATCCCATGACATCACCCGTGCGTTAATTGGTCGCATTCCCGCGGATGGGAGGCACTGGCCGGTGTCCTTGGGCTCACTTCCGCGATACAGAACAGAGACAGTGCCTGTCTCCTGCCAGCCTCTTTCATTGCCAGCCTTCTGGCAAAGCTTAGGACATTTATAAAAACAGTACAGTACTTTATTTAGCCTCTAGTGAGAAAAAGTCACTTCACAGCTCCAGTTTAGGCACAAGGCACTAACAAGCAGATTAAAAAAAAATATATCCTTTACATAAAAACATTTCAAACGAATACATGAAAGTTGATTTGTATTCCAGATGACCTTGCAAACCAGGAGATTGAGCTGTGCCTTTTATCTGCAGAGAAATGGGTTCAAATCCTGATTAGCCCATAGAGGAAATTCCATTTAATGGTGTAATTTTGGTGGGCTGAAAAGCTGTTCCCTGCCTAGAACCACCGTCTATTATGGCATGATTGGCAGTCTGTTCAAGACAGAACAAGAACTTCACCTCATCTCTACTCTTATTACTTCAGCCTGCCATGAGCTTGCAGTTCCCAACCCTCAGCTCCCACAGAGCCTGAGAAAAGAGGGGATTTGTGGCATGAACAGAGTCCCCACAGCCGTGTCCGGGCAGGGCAGAGCCTGCCTGCGGCTACTGGGGGCCGTGGTGGGGCCAGGAGAATGGAGAGGTGGCACAGGGGAGCCTGAGAAAACAAGGAAGCTGTTGGAGGGAAGTTTCAATGGAATGAGATGGAAAGTAGGCGAGAAGAGGAAAAAAGGGAATGAGGATGGACAGGGAAAGGATGCATGGATAAGCAAAGGGTGGGATGAAGGTATGCCCAGAGCTGAAGGCAATAAAGCAGAATGGGCATAACTGTCTGAACAGCAGAAGGAAATGTCAGCTGTGGGAGGGAGTCGCACGGGGTCATGATGTCACCGAATGTTCTCACTGTAGCTGGTGGTCCTGGTGTAGAAATGCCCTTAGACCTCACAGGATTGTTGTTTTCCCGTGTCTTCATTCTTCAGAGCACAAAACACTGTTTTGCAGGGGAGCAGAAAATCTGCAAGACATCAGCAGCTGGCTCAGGCCTCCATCATATCTTTGCAGAAGCCACAGATTAGGCAAAAGAAAGGCTCATCTTCAGTCTCGTCAGTGCAGTATTTCTCCTGTTAGTGGGAAAAGCCTATGTGGGATCCTGCCAGGTGTTCTCTGTAGGCAGAGCAAGTGGAGGAAAGCAACAGGAATTTTGACTGTGACACTGGTGAGCCTTGG
Organism: Promerops cafer; assembly: GCA_013398275.1. Classification (NCBI taxonomy): domain Eukaryota; kingdom Metazoa; phylum Chordata; class Aves; order Passeriformes; family Nectariniidae; genus Promerops; species Promerops cafer. The sequence goes on along the minus strand of VZSE01010764.1, from coordinate 145,744 downwards.
GCAGGGCTGTGAGCAGACACAAAACTTTGTCACTTTGAGGTGGTGCAGGAGTGGATGAGGACCTGTAGGTGATGGCTATGAGAGTATTGCTGCCACACCAGGACAGCTTTTCAGACAGACCTCAATGTTCTCCTCTCTGTCCTTTTCATAACCACCTTGGGTGTGAGAACAAGGGATGTGCTCACAAGAGACCTGTTTGGGGTGGTCTTACTCAGGACAACAAAATCTGAGTTTAGAAGGGCATTGATAATGAGGAAAGATGTTATAAAGTCAGCCTGATGATGAACTGCAAGCTACAGCACTCTGGGAGGAGAAATAGAAAAAGAGGATTTCCCAGCAGGGCAGCAGCATCAGGAGGGACTGAGGGTGCAGAGGGGACAAAAGGCTGAGGGTAAGGACAATATCAGGTTTCCTTTCCTGGCTGCAGTTCCTCCAGCTGTGAAAGCCACTGTCCATTACCCTGTTGCTATCATCTCCTCCCACCTCAGGTTTCAGCTTTTTCATACCTGTTTATCCTCAGCCTCACTTGGGCCTGCTGAACTGGTGATCAGGAAAGCCCTGTTATTTGAATTACTGCCTCTAACCTGGACCACTCACCCAGACTGTGTTCGGCGCAATCCCCCGGCAGTTACACTGCTGACCTGGGAGGGGGAGAGCCTGCAGCTGAGGGGTGGTGATAAGCAGCTGGAGTGGGTGAAAAGAAATAAACTTTTCACCCAGCTCAGCTGCAGGCAGAACAGGATGTGAGACTGCAACCTAAGACATAGGAGATAATTATTCTACTCCACTTGGCACCGGTGAGGCCTCAGCTGGAATAGAGTGTCCAGTTTTGGGTACTGTGCTGTAAAGAAAAATGTAGACAAACTGGAGAGAGTCCAGGAGAGAGACACTAGAAATATCAGAGGCATAGAAGGAACAACCTAGGAGGAAACATTGAAAGGATTGTTTGTTTAGTCTGGGAACAGCAGAGTCTAAAGAAGAGCTGTGATAAAAATCTTGCAATATTTTAAAGTTTATTGTAAGGAGGATGGTGATAAATCTTTCCTCATGCTTGCTGGGGGATAGGGAAAGAAGGAACCAGCTTTATTTGCAGATAATAAAATTTAGGTTTGACATTAGGAAAAACTTTCTAGATAAGAGGGTGATGCTGTAAAGCCAGGCAGGGAGTGCATGGGTCTTGTTAATATTCAGAAGGGTGTTCTATTTTAATAATGAGCATCAAAAGAATAAAGATGTTTCTTGTTTAAATAACTCTTCTTGGCTAACGCCTGGGACTGGGTTTCCACATGCTGAGAGTCCAACCATGTGGATGCACTTGCAAGGAACAGCTCTTGGCCTGCAGGCTCCAGAGCAGACTCTCCTTCGTGAGCAGTGGATACAAACCCCAGCAGTGTGTGACTGATCTCTTTTTCAACATATTCCTGCAATACAAATAAGCCATCATGGAATACAAGGACATGTATAAAATTTTACAAATGCAGGAATGACCTTTCTCTTATGATCCCATTTCTGGCCCCACTGTATTTCTTCCTTGCAGTTCATATGCTACATCTCTAATCCCTTGTTTGTAGATTTGGTATGTGTGCACAGCCAGAGATACATCCCCGATTGCTGTTAATCCTTTGAGTGTTTTTACATTACACAGCATATGTCCAGGGAAAGTTCTGTCTTGTGCTTTAATAATACTCCCTGATCCTCCAGCGACACTCCTGGAAACAGAAAATCACACCATCCTCTTTCCATCCCAGGGAGTTCTCAGGCTGTGAATTGGGTTTTATTCCACATCACAGAAACAAAGAACCTCTGAATATTTTCAGAAGTCCAGCCTGATGTGTTTGCAAACCTAGAAGAGAAATGGAAGGTTGTACTAGAAGCTGGATGTGGAGGAAGGAAGTTAGCACACAAAGGCCCCACACTGCATCTTTGGACCTGCCTATGACCTCACAGGGGTCAAAACCCATGGCTGGAGCTTGTCAAAAATTTTTTTTGAGGCTTATGATAGAATCTGTTTTTCCCATGAAGTAAACTCTACCAGAGAATAAATAGATTTGCTATTTTGAGGGTGGTGAAGCTCTGGAACAGGTTGCCCAAAGAAGTTGTTGATGCCCCATTCCTGGAACTGTTCATGGCCAGGCAGGTTGGGGCTTGGAGCACCTGGAAGGTGTCTCTGCCCCATAGCAGGGGAATTGGAATGAAGTGATTTTCAGGTCCCTCCCAATCCAAACCTTTCTATGATTCTATGGTTCTAATGTTAATTGGTTTGGATTTTAAGTGTAACTTCAGGAATGAGTGCTTTCTGCTGCAGGGTTTTACTTTAGCTACAGAATCTGTCAGATGTGTTTTACTTTAAATTCCCAGTATATGTGCTTAACCTTCATTGCACCTTGAGGTAATTTATCTAAGAATGAACACTAATCAAGAAACCTGAAGTCATGTGGGATGCTTCTAATATTTTGAAGATAAATAATATTAAGCCTAAATCACATTTAAAGAGGATATTAATTGAAGTAGTAGAGCAGGACAAATCAGTAAAAGAGAACAGCCAGTCAGACTGGGTTATAGTTGCTTTGCTTTCCACAAAAGCACAAAGTACCCATGGGGTATTAATTACCATATTAATTAATATTTTTTACAGTTCTTTGGAGAAGATGGGTGTCTACAGCATATGTTGTGCAGAACCAAGAAGTGGTCAGTCTTGCCTATTGAAATAAACTGGGCAAGGAAACCAGATGTCAGGAACCTCCTCTGCTGGGGGCTTGCTGGTTCACAGGAGAGCTCCTGGAGATGGTTCGAGCCCACAGCTCCATGGTGAGCCTTCCAGCCCCTAACTCTTGGCAGCTCTGCAGGGGATTAGGATAACTCTGTGCTCCCAGGTCTTCCTGTCAGAGCTGCGGCATCATGAAAGGTTTACTGGGATAGAAAGGGGAGACAGGAAAGGTTTGGAGGGAGGGGAGGGAGGACCCATCATCCTTGATGTAGATATTGAACAGCTGGACTTCAAAGACTGCGTTAGTCACCCCAGGCTCCATGTACAGTCAGTGGAGAGGAAAAGGAACTCAAGATATTTGTCTCAGGACAGGAAATGCCTGTTTCCCTGCTGCCTACAGGAGACATGTGCGTACCTGGATACTGGTAGTTAGGTGAGGTGAGGTGACCTTGCATGGCCTACTGGTTATGGCAGTCTCCTGGGAGAGATCCTGAGCTCTGGCCTCTGCTTCAGGGACATCTGATGGAATTTGTGCAGATTACAGGTCACCCAGACACAAGCATGTGAATGCAGGATGTCCCTTCTTCCTCCAGCTGAGGAGAGTGCATTATCCCAGGGGCTGAGGTATGCTGAGGAAAGTGGGAGATGCATGTTTGAATGTCCTTTTACAGGAGAAGGAACTTGGTCCACGTGCTGCTTCCAGGGGAGTGCTTTGACCATTTACAACCGAAAGTGGGAACCACCTCCTGTACAGGCCCTGCTCTGCAAGGCAGCAGTGGCTGCCGTGACCTTCTGGGAGGAGGAAGACCTGCCAGGTGGTCTTGCCATGACCCAGCAGCCTGGACAGACGGGTTGCTTCAGGGGGTTTAGGCTGAAGAGCAATTTCAGAGCCCTGATGGGCTTGGAAGTGAACTGGGTGTTGAACTTTCAGGCTTGTCAGGCCCGAGGCTCTACCTAGGGAGGAGCATGAGATGTCACAGTTAAAGAGATTGGCTCTTCACTGTCCCCACCTGACATCTGGGCAGAGCAAACCTGAATCTCTCACAAGGGTATCAAACTCAGCTCCTGTTGGCTTCCCCTGGGTTTCTGGCAGCCCTTGGATGATCCAAGGTGGATCACAGGGGTGAGGCACCAGCTGAAGGGCTCTGGGTGACAGCTGCTCCAAGGCACTGCTGTTTTTCCCAAACCTTGCAGCACACCCCAGTAAAAGCCTTGCAGGCAGAAGGCTGTGCTGCAGACCAGTGGGAGGGAGAGCAGGAGGAAGAATGACACAACACATTACAGCCAGGGAAAAGGATTCTGCATCAGGGGTTATGTAACTTTTGACATGTCCTACATATCACGATCCAGTACCAGGGAGCTCACGCTGTGCCCTGCCACGTTAGCAGGGCTCACTTTAGACAGCCACTGTTAAATGACATTCCCGTCCTGTCAGAGCTTCTCCAATTTCATGTCTACCACATCCTCCTGGGGCAGCTCCTCAGATCCCATATGCTGTGTGCTGCACGGCACCAGGCTGGAGCTGCACACTGCACGTGCCTGTGCCCAGCCAGTGCCAGGGGAAGCTGCTCTTATCTCCTACTTCAGCTCCCTGCAGAAGGCTTATGGACGAGCCCTTCACCCCACTGCAGGCCAGCACCCATTAGGACATGGTTTGCATTTAACTGCACCTCAGGAGTAGGAATCCTCGTTTGGGAAGCAAAATCCTTTGGCACTCTTTCCAGACCAAACCCATCTCTGCTGGCTTTACGGCCCCTGATGGCTTTTCCATATTTCACATGGGACTGAGCTCTCACACGCATTTTACAAAACTTGACCAACTCCCTCCAGTGTCTGCTGGGGTTCATTTTCCCACTGATATTTTGCTTATTCCAAATGAACTCCACACCTTGATTTTTTTTTTTCATTAGTTTTTTTCTTTCAGCAGAGAAAATGGGCAAGTGAAAGTGGATCACATTACAGTCTGGGAAGAGCACAGAGGCAGCCAGGCAGCCATTGCAGGGGTTTGGCACCTCACTCAGGAATGAGCACATGCAGGTAGAATGTTATTCTGCTGCTCCTGCTGAGCGCTCGGCAGTTCAGTCTCTGCTGAATCCCAAAGTCGAGCAAAAAGCAGCTGGTTAAGGTGGAATTTGAAAATCAGTCATAAGATAAACAGGTTGCAACATTAAGCACTCTCCAAGGGAAAAGCAGTGTGAAGCATATGTTCTTACTTTGGAAGATATTTAGAAAAAAAAAACAACTTTAATGGACTCTTCACTGGCTTACGGTAGTGGAGTTGTTAATTAATTAAATAACTATATGTGAATGGCATCCATTGGGAAAGAGCCTCACAGCTTCCAGATGCCAGTTATTGGCCCCATTACGGACCTAAAACTATTACAGTAAATCATTACATGCTCCAAGATGAACTGGCACACAATTGCTGTGAGGAAGGATGGAGCTATTCTCACTTGTGCCATTTTGTGCCAGTTTTTATCTAGTGAGATTAATTAGTACTTTTAGAAGTGCAAGTCAGAGCTATAAAATATTAAAGGATATTCCATCAATGGAGGGGAGACCTGCTTAAGCAGGGCTTTTAAAACTTTTGGATGTTCACGGGTAGATGGAAGTCGGAAGAGATAATGAACATCTGATTTTGATTTTTTCCTAAGAATGGTCAGATTTATAGCTAGTGTGACTGCATGAAGCCTCCTTTGTGTGCGATGGGAATACTCAGAGGAGGACATTAAAGTTTATCACTGAAGTTCAGGTGCCAGGTAAGCAAACAGTTTCTCAGGCCAAAACCAATCATTTAAGGCAGTTATTCCAAATAGAAAATCAACCAGAAAGTATTAAATAACCTTTTAGCCTGGATCCCCTGCTGGGAGGGGAACATTTTCTGACATTGGATGGCAGCCTAGAATCTACAATCTGGCCTAGAAATGGCTTTTTTTTCCCTTATTTTTTAATTAATAAGCTATAAATTTTCACCCCAAATGACCACTATGGACCTTTCTGTCTTTTTAGGCTGTGAGAGGGAAAACCACTGAGTCACCTACATCATGCTTGCCCAGACAGACCATCCTTTGAAAATCCTCTTGCCTGCTCTGTCTGTTTTGAAGCCCAAAAGCTTGTACTGGAGTACTGAAGAGGCACTCCAGGGACTGTTTATACAGTTTACCCAATAATTAGTTCTTAGAGACATTAATTCATGGATAGACACTTCCTCTGAGAAATTATTCCACAGCTGAAATTCCTCCCACAGCTGGACGAGGCAGGCTGAGCACATGGGGCTGGAGATTTTGCAGTCCATCAGCCAGAGCTGGGAAGGAGCAGTGCCGAGGGATCTGCTGCTGACGCTGTCCTCTTGCTCCAAGCCCCACTCTGAACCACGTGCGAAATCTCTCGCCTGAACCTGAGTTCAAGCAGGGTTCAAGCGGGGCCAGAGGGGCCAAGGGGGCTACAAGGAGCCACTTTTGCTGGTGCTGGTAACCAGCCCTCCCACGCAGCCCTGCCGGGGCAGACTGAGAGATGCCAGCACTGATAGGCCTCTCCTGCTTAACACAACAACCTGTTTGTCCAGAAGGACAGACAGGATCTCCCCCGGCTCAGTGGGAAAGTGTCCCAGACTGTTCCGGAACAAAGAGCCTCCACATGCCCCCGGGACACGGACCAGGGGTGGCAGTGGGGCTATGGGTGAAATGCTCTGCTGTTCAGCCACATCACATCCAGGTCAGCCTGGCTTGGAGCACATCATCCCTTCCCTACACCACGCTATATAGGAAACAAGGTAGACCACGTGTCCAATAGCTGTTCACCACGGGTAGAAAAATCAGGTGTTTGTTGGGTGGGGGGATTCACAAGAGAATGGATATCTCAGGAAAACCAACCTCATCTCACTGCTTCTCCTAAAGCAAAGGTAAGGCCACATTCACACAAATCCTACAGGGAACTAGGACTTACTGTGCGAGAAAAGCATGAGTGTGGGTTTGCTGACTAACCCCTAGTTAAAAGAAACAAATTGATTTATTATATGAGCATGACAAATTGAGGCACCGGTCTTGCAAGTCGGGCTGTGTGAGCAGCTCCCTGTGTCCACGTGGCTCTGATATAGCCCAGTAAGGCTGACAACTGGGAGTTGTAGTTGCCAAACCGGGAATATCACTGGCTCAATAGCAAAAGGTTGGAAAGTTTGTGGTTATACTTTTCTGACGCGCCCAAGATTTGGGTGGGAGCCATGGGAGCTCCAGCTCCTCTGCTGAGGCACAAGGACAGGCAGCTGCTTTGTCAGCCTTCCCCAGCGTGTGTGCTGGTAAGAAAGCATGGCCTTTTCTGTTTTTAAATGAAAACAAATTGCTTTTAGGACCCTGGATCTGAAGAAGGGAGTGTCATCGTGTGTCCAACACAAACAAAAAACCGAGCTGAGCCAAGACCAGCCCAGTGCTTCTCTCCCATTCTCTGGCTGTAAACACAAGAGACTCCTCTTGGCTTGTGTGAGAGTGGGAGGGAATGCAATCACCAAGCAAAAAATGTTGTTTCTACTTGATAGTTTAACGTCATGTAGGCAGGAGTTGTGCTTTTCTACTGAGCACACTTTTCTACTCCATGGAGTCTTTGACTGGCCTGTCTTTGTAGTAGAGGAAAATAAACTGAGATAAAATGCAGCTACTTTTTTCTGCAACACAGATTATTACACTGTGTTGGATTTGTTTTCCTGAGTGGAACATACATACCAAAAATACCAGTGTGGTCCTAAGCCACCAATATGATGACTAATGTGTTTGGTGGGAAAAGGCTCCAAGTCACCAGGGCATGGAGGGTACAGGGGACTGGGGACAGATGTTTAGATTATAGATTTTGATCCACAACAAGGTGGAAGTGAGTGCCAGTCATCACAGGCTGGGAACAGGACACTCCCCTGTGTGCAGTGAGCCTGTAGATACCTCTACAGGCCTCGGAATCACAAGGTGAGACAACAGCCACTGTCAGCATGGACTGATGTCCTTCTCCAGCCAGCTTCACCTGGCTCTGCCTGGGCATGTGCTTTCCTAGCCACCACAGTAATTTTTTCATGCCCCATGTTCTGAGTAATTTGGGAAAGAAGAAGGAAAAAGGAAGAGAGCCATATATAATGATTGTAGAGTTAATGGTGGATTGCAAGTTTCTAGGTGGAGGAATAATGGATTAGTGTTGGAAGTCTGGTTCAGTTATGTATGTTCTGGCAGACACAGCTGGAGGAAACCATGAGGTGTAGATGAAAAGTCCATTTTCACTTTGTAAAGATGTATGCACACCCTTAACTTTAAAGGTATAAATTTTCCCGTTGACTTCCCTGGAACTATTCATGCATTAAACATATGCATAAGCCTTTCTAGAAATAGGGAATATAAATGAGGCTACCAAAATAGTTAACCAGAAATACTTTCTGTACAATGGAATAGAAAAATTTATAAGAGGTGTGCACATAAGAGCTCTTAGGAACAGATAAACGTAGGCCACGCTGTTAAAGGACAGGGCATCATTGCTTGTTTATGAGAGGGTGTTTTCTACTACCTATAGAGCAGACTGGAGTGCAGTTTGCTTTCGTTACGTTAATTAGGCAATTTACTGGAATTTAGCATGTGGCAGATTGGCAGGAGGCAAGTTTAACTTGGGTTGTGTGGCTGAGATCCTTTCATTGCGTTGACAACCTCGAGTCCTGCCAACAGAGCAGCACACTCAGTGCATTTCTGCTGGTGGCTTCTGTGCTAAGTCCAACTTAAACAATTCCACTGGGGCCTGACAAAGGGAATGGATAAAAATGAACAGGATCTACATTACTTGAGCAGTCTGTTGTGGGAACGATATCCCGAGTCTGTTTGTAAGTAATGAATTTTCATTCAAGCAGCAGCTTACCTGGGCTAGCAAGAATTCTGTTAGCTATTAGTCTGTAATTATTTTTTAATATTCACATAGAAAATGTTTTCATTTTTATTGACTCTAGCTGTTTCTTCACATTCTTGACAGGTTTATTGTCTAGGTTATGCTGTAGTTATTAGCATTTTAATCTCTAGGTTGTTCTGGAATTACCATGGCCTGTTTGGCAATGTCAGCTACACAAACTTCCAGCAAATAAGCAAAACTGAGGCTTGAACAGGTGGTTCAAGAACAACATGAACCCAGCCTACAACACAATCAAAACCATTAGAGGCCAAAGGCCACTTGTTTGGCAAAGCTGCCCTATACTCAAGCCTTTTAGACCTGTGTTTGTTAAAACACCTTAAAACAGACCTTTAAGTTTTGCTGTTTCATGGCAGAAGCCTGGGCAAGTCGCATCCTCAACCATCTTCTGTTTCCTTTGATGAATTAAAAATGAGTACTCAAACAAGACCGTCAACTAGAAGTCTGCAAAAAAGCATCTCCTTATTCAGGAGTACTTAAGGCTTTTATACAGTTTCACAGGACTGGGGGGGTTTGGGTATTTGTATCAAGACTATGCTCTGACCTCTCTTTTCTTCTGTATTCAAAACCTAATGTCACCCTGCCCAGGATTATCCGGATCTGCTTTTCAGTATCAAGACCAATTAACTGGTGAGAAGGAAAGCTGTGGGGAAACAAGGCAAATCCAAAATGAGATGAGGCTTCAGTCTCTACTCCAGTCTCCACTTGTATTTATTCTGGTTTCCAGCAGGCTTCTTTTGGCAAAGAGAAATTTACTGCTTGAGCTTTGGCACAGTGTTTCAGACAGGGAGGAGAGCCGGGAGAGGAGACCACAGTGTAAGAAAATGTACCTCGCATTCAGTTTTCATTAAACAAAAGGATTTCTCCATAGCCTTTGAATGTCCTCTTTCGTGTCATGATGGCTTTGCAAGATGAAATGCCTTCTGTCCTATCTGTGTGCTGCTGTTGTTCACATGAATCCTGGAGGCAGCTAAATATATGTTTTAGTCTGTGTATGAAATAACAGTTTAGTTTTAGTACATCCACCCCATAATTATACTGATTTGGTTTTGGAGAGTCTGAAAGCCTACCTGCTTCCCAAATATAATGGTTTTGGCTTCAAATAAATGACAAGACAAAAGTGACACTGAAATCATCCAGAGCAGAGAGTAGTCAGGACGAATTCTACATACTGAGAATTCAGCAGGTTTTGAAATTTTGCACTGATATTTGATGATTTTTTTATCCTAACAGAAAGCACTTTTGTTTGTGTCACCTTTATTTTCCTAGAAGCTAAACCTTGCTCTTGGAGAAAACAGGTTGTAGGATCAAAAGATCTGGAAAACCAGCCTGTTATTCTGTGTCTGCATTTTTATGATCTTCAGGCTCTAATTCAGCTGTGCTGTATATGTAGAGGTGCAAATTCAGAAGGAATAGTTCAGAGTTTGACTTTTGGCTTTCAGATCTGCAGAATTTTCTTCATACCCAGTGAGTTCATTTAAACACCTGTCTGCAGCGTCTCCTGCTCTATGTTCTAGCACTCCGTCCTACTTTTCCCATTGTCCACAGTATCTTTGATCAATCCAAGAGTGGAGCAACACTGTGTTGAGGAATGCACAGCCCAAATGGGAGTATGTTTTTAGTTCAAGAAATAAACCCAGAGAATGTCCTTTTCTTGCCTTTGGGGTAGAATACCACACACACTCTGTCTTACCAGAAAAGGAAGTATTGGGAAATTTTGTTTCCTAGAAGAGCTATTAGAAGCAGCAATAAAACCCAAACCAACACAAAAAGAAAAGCATGTTTTGTAACTTTGACACTCTGTTATGCTGCTGCTTTCTTGTTACTATTTGGTTCATAGCCAGCACAGCCATAAGGGTGGGTAAAGTGTCACTGAGACTGGTGTTTGCAACCTCCGTCCTTCATTCAGAGCAGGAAAACCACTTGAGCTTCTTTACAAAACAGAAGTGATTCGACACAAAACACAGGCACGAGATCCCACCAGAGCAAAGCCATGAGCAGAGCTATGGAATTGGATCAGAATGAGAGACAGGGTTTTCCTTTAGTGGTGTCTGTACTCCGTGACAGTGGTCGGGAGTCACTGCCACCACATGTGAGCATTGTGCAGCTCTAGAGAGGAGCAGAGCCAGCTCTCCCTGTGCCAGGAAGGATGCCAGGAGCAGTGCCCTGTTCCAGGAGCCATGCTGGACCTCCCAGCAGGTGCCCCCAGGTGAGTTTCCTTCAGGCTGTGCTGTGGTGCTCGGTCACAAGGGTGAATTACTGACATCAGTGTGAGTTGATCTGCAACCAGCAAAGACCTGAGAATGTCAGAAATTCCCATTTCCACCACTGAGAAGACTGATTTGCTACCGCGGCATGGTGAAAATCAGGCATATTAGGATTTCCCTTCTGAGTCCAAGGGGGTCTGACTGACTCCTCTGCTGTGGTGGGAGATGGAACCTTTCCTGAGCAGCCAGCAGTGGATCATGGACACTCGCTGGCAGGCACGAGGCAGCTGAGCCCTGCCTGCCCCCAGCTAGCACTGACTACTCCTTGATTTAACCACACCTGTGGGAGCAAAGGAAAGAGTTCAGCCAGTTGTTAGGATACTTATGGAATCCCACAGGACATTTCCACAAAATTGACAACTGTGCTAGTAAGTACTTTTTTGTGTCTGCTCGAGGGACTGAAATGTCTAAGTTATTACCTGCAGCAGGGACTTCAGGCTTAATAGGCTCAGAGTGCTTGTGCAGGCCATACAATCAATGGGAAGGGGCATGTAGTGTCAGCCTGCAAGATTTGTTGTGAACAGGATTGCAGAATAATCATATTTGGAATGCCTCCATGGATTTTAAAGATGGTGAGCTCTTTCCTTTAACTATGTGGGCTATTCAGATTCCTGGCCCCACTGGCTTCTGTGGCTTCATTGCCTATACAACTGGTCTATAACATTTGCTTAGGGGATTCATAAATTTTTTTTAAAGCATCATTTTTTTCTGATGGGTGAAAATACAAGCACCTGTATAATTTCACAAAATGTGATTTTATGGTCAGAACAGTGCCACTGATGCATATGGTAATTGAAATGCAAGCAGTGGCAGCAGTATCACTGCAGAGGGACTAAGTTAAGGCATTAAAATAAAGGATGAGGGAAAGTTTAGCCATGACCTTGTAAGTGAATGCTCTTCATCACGGGCAAGATTGCTGAGCAGCCATGGGGACAGGGTGGCCTCCCACCAGCTTCCTGCTTCCCAGAAGGGGTTGAATGGTGTCCCATCTCCAGCTGTGACAGGAGCTTCTAGTGGCAGTATGTCCACCAGGATATGCTCACAGCAATTCGGAGGAGCAGAACAGCAGCTCTGGTGGTGTCTCCTCTCTAGCCAAGTTTTCCTCTTCATGGTGGCTGCAGGCAACCCCCTGACCTTTTCAGAGTGTGCTGCTTTTAACTAAGTCATTCTTTGCTACTATGGGCATTTTTCTACAGGCTCTGGAGAGAAATAGAGCCCTTTGCCTGCCAACTTTTGATGACCAAATGGCTCTCCTGGTTCCCATACTTCAGCAAAGCCTTGAGGAGTTTCCCAAACAGCCTCCCCTCTTCTCAACCCTTTCCCCTCTCACTTCCCTCCTCACAGAGATATTGGGATGGAGACACAACTGTCAGTGATGGAGCCTGAGATGTGTCTGAGAGACAGCACTGCCCACCACAGCATGATCTTCTCCATCAGCAGTGTGAGAGCATGCAGATATTCTAAGTAAAAATTCCTATTCATCCCTTGACAGGAGATGTAGAGTCCATTCCTTGACCTTTGCCAAGCCACCTTTGGGGTCTTGACTTCTGTCTGCCACTGCAGGAACCTCACAGCCTTGCTTGGCCTCTTTTTGGAGCAGTGGCCTAAAATCTTGTCCTTATATTCCAACCCCAAAATTTCTTCTCTTTCCTATCTCCCCCACGGCTAGGAGGTCTTTAGCACAGGCCCAGCGAGATGTATGAGAAAGAAACCTGGCAAAAGGTTTAAATTAACTCCGGTGGTTGTGCCAACTCTTGCAGAACGAGAGTGCCAAGATCCAAACAGGGCTGTTCACCAGCATTTGGCAAGGCGGTGACATCTTGTCACTGCCATCCTGGAGCACTGAGGCCCACACAGGTACAACGACCAGCTGGCTGGGGCACGATGCAAAGCAGGGTGGGAAAGCAGAGGGAAGAGTGCCAGGCTTTTCCCAAATGAAGTCACAGCCCTGTTTCTTCAAAATCATCTACTCAAATGTGACATTACTCCTGATTGCCAACAGAATCAAGCCTCCACAGCTACTTACCACTTACACTGATGTGTCACATGGGTTCAAGCTTCCCTGTCTGGGTAGCCCAGCCTGTGCTGGTAATAAAGAGTGTACATAAACCCTCAGCAAAGGAGAGAACGACTCACTTTCAGTGAAGCTTGCTCCTGCCACAGAAAGCTGCAAGAGTTCTCTGGAGCTAAGTGCTGACTGTTGGGAAGGTGCCTAGAGCTGGAAGGAAAAAAACCCCAACATAAAATAGGAAGTCTGTTTTTACATTTAATTCCTCCTGGATCCAGAGCAGCGGAGTTTTATATTTTCATTATAAATAAGCTAAAAAGCATCTACATAGTGGAATCCATATTCCCAGGTGGGAACAAGCTACAGGTCCACTCTAGTCAACCTTCTCTTTGAAAGTAGTACCATCACAGGTCTGTGAACAGTTCATGGGCCCTTTTGTCACACTTCATGTTATTCATAGCCCAGTGCCACTCTGCTGTCTTCTCTCACACACAGGGATGGCCAGATCTTTGATTTCACAGACTGCTGCAGGGCATCAGTTCTCCATCCAGATCATGCACATGCATTGTACTCATGCTCCTTTATGTGTCTGAATTTTTTTCCATTGCCAAAGTGTTCCAAGCCCTTCCAGTGCCTCCCCTTCTTTACAAAATGCAGGGGTCCTGTGCTACTCTGTAGTTGTTGGACACACTGCACCTGTATGCTGCTTTTACACAGGTGAGAATTCACTGCAACTTCCTGCACCAGTTGGAGTTTGGTGCTGTGGCACAGCTGTATCCTGAAGTGAGTGTAAAGTTTGGCATCAGGCTTGGTGATAGCAAAATGATGTTGCCCATTGCCCCAGTATGGTATTGCATATTGTACATTTGAATATAGAGGTTCAAGAGACATTTTATTAGAGCAGCCACAGAATAGTAAAAAGTCATGTTCCTATTCAGACACAGTCCAAGGCTTCTATACAGCTGCCATCAAAGTGGTATTTCTTCTTCCTCTGTCCATTACTCTCCAGCAAAAATATAACTGCAGGTATGTTTCCACAGGAGAACATTTATCTTCTGCCATTTCCAAACTCCAGGGAAAATTAAGTTTCTGAGATTAGTTATATAAGAAAAAGGAAACTTGAATTTTATATGTAAGTGCAAACTTAAACCAAGCAAACTGTTATTTGTATTTTATTTGCTCTATAAAAAGTCTCGGAATACAAAGAACTTTTAACTGAATATAAAACTCAACATTTTCTTTCCAGGTGTCCATAGAAATACTAGTTTAATAGAAAATAAATTTAAACCTGCAAAATACCTCAATTTGGTTTTGCTAAGAAGCCCTCTCGTTATGAAAAGAATGGGGGAAAGGGTGAACTAGTTCCTCTTTATTTCAAGCTTGCTGCTTTGATTCCATGTTGCATATGAAATAACAAACAAAATTCTAAGGAATGTAAAAAGTTCCTGTGCCTACAAAAGCCTTAATAATACCACCCTGAGCTGAAGAACAATGGCACTGACATGAAAGGATTTTCATTTCTAAGAAATACCTGGCTAAATCAGAGTTCAGGAATGAACTCGGTATTCCATGCTCTTCTGCAGGGCTGATTTAGCACAGACCTAATAACTGAAATGTGCTTCCTCCCTGGGAGACTGAGCTGCAGCAGCTCAGGGCACCCCAGGTGAGACAGAGGGCTGGAGACAGGGTGGTACCTCAGGTCTAGGTGAAAGAGGAGGATCTGCATTAAACAGAGTATTCCAGGTATAATGCTACATTTCATACACTGTTCCTGGCTCACAAGGATGGACTGCAGTCTCCTCTAACTACAATTGGTACAAAATTTTGAGAAAATTCTCCACTTCAAAAATGGAAAACCCCATGTTTAATACCTACAGAGCATTAAGGTACAAACAAAATTGCTGCTTCCTGGGTTCTTTATCACTGCATCTTTCTGAGACTTGTATCCTAAAGGTTCATTTTTCCAAATGAACCTTCATTTTTCCAATTTTGGCAGAGGATGAGGTCAGTGAACTCCCAGATTATGTACTGCCTATCCCTCCTGCAGCATTACAGGGATATGCAGATGCTCAGCAACTCAGAAATCCAGGCTTGCTATACAGCTAAAACAAATGTGAAGAGCATGAATATTACAATTACCAGAGAATTAAAAAAATCTGTCAGCATTCAAAGTAAAAATAAAACTGAGAAATTTCAAAATTTCCTGAGGTGCTCTTTTTGATCAACTAGAACTTTGGATTCATTTCAATTTAGGCATTTCTTTCATAGTACAATGCAAAATACAAACTACATTGTGAATAACAGAAAAGCTTTTTTTCCAGACGGGAATGCCAGAACAAATCCATTGGTTTTTTTCTCAAGCATATTCTTTAGCAAGTATGATTTTATGAAGAAGTTAATCATCAGTGGAGCTGTATTCTCCAATAGAAAGGGGGGCTGTTTGTTTTTTATTTTTTTCTAGTAGAAATTACGTAGTCCTAGAATTTTCAGATTTTACAGTTCTCTAGTTCTACTTAAAATTTCCCATTCTTTTTTACAAAAAAAATCAATAATGCCATTTATCATAATTCACAGTGGAATTGTCCACTCATGGTAAACTATCTAACTTGGGTCCACTCTAGGCTGAATGGTTGTTATATATTTTTTCATGGATTTGTGCACTTATGCAGGTTTTGAAATAAAATGCATATTGGTGCTGATGGATGAGAAAGCACAAATGAAGTGACATTCTATAAAACCATCAGCTCTGGGGAGATGTCGAAAAGGCAAAGTTTGCTCGTGTGTCAGAGTAAAAGAACTGATGGCATGCAAAAGTGATCAGATGGAAGGTTTAAAATGAGAAGGGAAAAAAGGAAGTTTTCCCACAGAAAGAATAATTAAACTGAACTCATTGTGAACAGACACAGTGAAACCCAAGAGGGTAACTGAACTATACAAAGCTGGGATTCCAGACATACATTCAGCCTGAAAAAGCTGCTTTAGAAGTCAGGAAATTCAAAGGTAAGTGTCTCAGAACAGAGTTTTTTAGGCATCTTCCTCAAAAAGATACTGAGCTAGATCTTCTTAATATGCATTTTTGTTAATAATCTCTTCAATCTAAACTATAAAACGTGCTGTGCAACATGACTGAACAAACATCGCTGTGAGAAGTATTTCTCCCTTGTTTGAGTAATTTGAATTTGTAAGCTAATGTAAGTTTTTGTATTAAATAATGTACTGTGAGCAATTTTCTTTCTTGTAAAGCACTTTGAAGCTTTCAAAGGGCACTCTAGGTTCATAAATAATGTGGTGTTCTTTGCCAGAACTGTAGGGCATTTCTCATAAGTTCTGAATCTTCTGTGCCAGAATTGCAACATGCTACATGCCAAGTCCTGCACACAAATGTTCTACATGTGGCAAATACATATTGGTAAAGACCAGAGGCATGGCATTCCTGGATTTCTTAGAGAGAGTGGGGAAGGGAAAGAAGTGGGGAGAAATAATGAGGAAGGGCAGAGAAAAAAAGTCTGTGCATCATTTTAAAAAATGGTAACAAAAAAACAACCTCCACTCCCAAAACAACCTGTAACTTACAATTAATTATTTTCAAAAACTAAACTGTTTGCTGCATGCAGCACAAACTCACAGGTACCCAGAGCTGGGTCTTTACTTTTCCTTCAGTTATGGAAACCAGGCCTCTTTTTCTTTAATAGCTGAAGAATCTTCAATGCCAGACGTTTGTAAGGGTCAGCATACCTGCAATGCCTGCTCCTCTGAGCACTTGCTAACGTCAATGGAGAGGCTGAGAGCCAGGAGAAGCAGCACAGTCAGGATCACCACTGTTTAACAGGCTGTGAAAATGAATCCTCTTCTTCAGGCAAAATTGGAATTTCTTATGCCCAAAGCTACAGGGAATAAACCAAGGCCAGTGTTTATAAAGAGTGAACTCTGGCCTCTTTGCAACCTCTGCCACAGACACGTAAGCTCCTACTTCTGGAGCTTGGAAGAGAAGGAGTATAAAGCAGCAAGACCCAGAAATTCCAACAGGCATTTGGCCACTACCACTAAGCACTATTCCATTCAGGCATAGGCTAGATTGCTGAAGGATACCAGGACTTTAATGTGTCTTTGGTTGCCATTTTCTTGATTAAGCACAAACAAGTAATGTCAACATTCCTCTATAGTTTGGATGGAATTGCTGAAGTAATTCAAAAATTTTACCATTCCCTGCCCTTCACTGAATTTCAAGAAAATGGTGACAACACCTGTTAATCACCCAGCAATAACCAGCTAGTTGAAAAGTTACTAAAAGCTACTTAGGACCTAATCAGGCCTTAAGCAGCAGGATTTGATAAACATTTACAAAATAAACTGATGTTAAAACTGAACTCCACATTCTGCAACACTAAATGAACGTTTTACTATCTGGTTTCTTTTGAGGTGGCAAGAAACTACAGTAAAGCCTTTGCTGTTGCCAGAATTACATTGCTTAGAGAAAAATATCCTGTGGGTTACCATTTGCTGCCACGATTTACAGAGATACGGTCTGTAGTCTGTATCAGTTTCATGTGGAAGTTTTAAAGGTAAAAAGCTTTCTGCAGAGTTTGCAGATTTCTGCATTAGTGTCTGTGTTGTTGCAAAGAGGATCAAGTGGTGCTGTGTCACAAGCTTTTCAAGGAAGTTAGCACATTTCTTCAGGTTCATCTCCTGCAAGGTAAGACTCTCCCCTCCCTTGCTTCTGTCTATCCAATAAAAAGCTGATAAACTGTCTAAAAGCAAAACACAGAGTGAGGGGTGAGCACAGAACAGGTTTTCTAGAGAGTAGAGAGTGAGGAGTAACTGAGTGCTACTACTGCAGCTCACAAGGAAAAGCCTTCCCAGGCACTGCTTTATCATTTCTTCTGTCCCTTGTGCCAGTCTGTTCTCAAGAATGGTGACCAGCCGGAGCATATCGAAATGGTAATCTGTGTCAACAAACATGACTTCTACTTCCAGTCCTCCTTCTGCTTTGGGAATGATGCAGCGGGCTATTAGGTGATAAAGCATTTCTGTTTTTCCCGTCCCTTCTGGGCCATGGAATTCAATAACATCTCCTGTTCAAAAACAAAGCAGCATGTTGTCACATAAGAGCATTTATAGCCCAGAGTTGGTTTTCAGTGTTTTCTAAACCAATACCCGCTATTCCACAAACTGGGAAATGCATTTTATTTGACATTCATAAAACTGTTTAAATCCCGGCTAGCATCTACCAAAAGATATTTCAGTTTCCAAGAAAGGCCTCTGAAGTTAATCAACTGTGTACAAAGGTTGAAAACCTCTGCCAGCATCATCTAGGAGACTTCCATCAATAAAAGGTTGGCAACTGGATTTCATCTCTGTCATTACAGGCAGATGAAGGCAGAAGAGGAAGCTGCTACACAAAAGTGGCTAAGAAACCATCTACACTATGCATACACAATTAAGATAAAACAAAGTAGAGGACAAAACAAAACAAAAGAAATTGACATATTAGAGGTCATTTCACATAGATGTCACAGGCTGCATGTCACAAGATTCCTACAGGAATCTGTGACTGGTGAAGAGAACACCAGTAAGTCTATTTGGCACTTATATTCTGCTGTGGTGATAATAATGTGAAACTGCTTCTTTTGACACGGGAGACTCAGGGATTCCTTCAACTCCAGGCAACGCCTCTGTCTGAAGCAAAGGATCTCTGTTCATAAAAGGATTCAGCCTAATTACCTCATCCATGCGGGTCATAAAATACGTATCATAAAAATTTAAAATGTTAATTAAAAACAGCATTACACTTCATTAGGAAACCAGTTCTTTTGTTGGATGTGAATGCAAGATACTCTAAAGCCTTATCCAAAGTCTTCTGATGTCTTGTATCAGGGCAAGACCCTAGAAAAAGTTAATTTATTAGCTGCTCTTTATAAATTTCTAATTTTGGGAACTGGATTATTTATTTATGACATTTTGGATTTTATAGGCAGGAGGGTAACTACATGTAGTAAGGAGAATCACACAACTGTAATTGCAGGAAGGTGAGAGATTTCCACGGCCTTGGCAAGTGCAAATGGCATAACAGCTTTCCATAGGGGGATGTGAGAGTAGAGAATTAACTGCAACTTTCCTTATACATGTTCATGCCTGCCTGACTTAACAGGGTTTTTCAAGTCACTGCTCAACTTCCAGAGGATGTCCTCATTCACAAGTGCCTACAACGTCAAGATGCAGTTTGGGATGAGGGGAGGACAGCAGGGAAGAAATCAAGCTCTTCTCCCTTTGCAAATGTTAAAAGCAATTTACACCTGATGTGACAAGTCTGTCCATTTCAGTGACACTCAGAAATACCATTTCTATTAATTTCTGATACTTGAAATTTATTAAAAAGCTTGATTGCCTCCCAAGCCCTTACTAAGCCCTACTTCTGAATGGCTCCCTCATTTCTGAGATGAAAGAGAACTACACTTCCTGGGACATAAGTGTTTATGTTCTCTTCCTGTCCAGAGGTCGCAGTGCCCAACTCTGACACTTGCAGCCAGTGGCTCTGCTGTCACACAGCCTGTGCCAAAGACATAACCACACCCTGGCAGGGTGAGATACCAGCTTGGAAGAACTCCTCCTAAAAGTGCTGTGTAGGTCATTCCCTCATATTACGTCTCTTGCAGTATTTTAGAACAATTGCGTAAGGCAGCTCTTGATAAGGAACAAAGTGTATCTTTTGCCACTGGCTGTGGCACAAAACTTCTGCCACCCTGATTGGCATTTCTGAATCCAGACCAGTAACTGAGTGGGGCCAACAGGCAACAGACTGCTTCACCTGCCTTTACAGCAAAATATGACCTGCTGGATTCAAAAATTATTCTGAGAAATAAATGCTTCACTTTTTCCATCTGAAGACACTCTAGCAGGATGTCTGTGTACTACAGAATGAGACTGGATGAGCTTTTTTTATTGGTAGAACTAATAAAACTTATTTAAGTAAAAAGTCTAAGTTGAATGACAAAAATCATTCTCAGAGGTTTTTGTGGTGGTGGTCTATAAATGTGAACAACAAGACAGCCAAGCACCCCTCAAAGTTTGTTCAACATTGCTGAAAGAGATACACAGCTGCCTTGTAGTTTGACCAAGACACTTGAGTTACTCTGAAAACAGTAACAGCTTGGACTGCAAGAAAACCTCAAGAGAGCCGGGGATTTCTGTGCCTTCCCGATTATCCAAGAAGCTGCCCACAAGAAGAACGGGTGCAAAACAGCAGCCATTTATAGCAGCATCTATAAAAGTAGGGTTTCATTGAATTAGCAACCAGGCTGTTACAGAAAGATAAGAGGGGAAATTCATTTCTCTGGATCAGAGAGCACAAACCATGACACAGCAAAGGAGGAAGTGAGGCCAGCAACGTTTTCAAGAAGCCTCTGACACGCTGACAATAGGTCACAGAAGAAACTGAGTGATCAGAACTAGCATCATCCATTAATGTCAAAACAACTTTGAAAGGAGGATTAGTAAAAAGATACTGTCACAGGATGAGAACAGGCTGAGAGGGAGAGCAGGAAAAGCACTTTAACATGGAAGAAAGTTAATGGGAATTTTTTCTATTAGAATTGGTGTTGGCAGACATTAAACATATCAGTAGATGAATGTTCCATTAGCTTGGCAAAACATGTAGAAGACAAACTAATTGGGTTAATAAAGACTTAAGTTTGTGAAGATTTAACAGATGGAGATGGATGAGCAGACTGATTTCACATGAAATTCAGCACTGGTGAATTCAAGAGTTAGGTTTTAAGGAGTCCCCCAACACGTTGCCTGGCTCAGGGCAGCCTGAAATGGCTCATTATGGGCAGACTAAAGAGAACAATAGTCCACTCCTATGAATGGGCATGCAGGTTAAACAAAATGATGCTGAAGAAATGTAAATATTTATGTAAGTTTAATATATTTTTAACTGAAACACTGTGCTTAGTCCTGGTCATCAGTTTGGTGTTACGACTTGAATGAGAAGAGCCTTATTTTTGTCTGTAATCAATCCACCAGCAAATGCTGGTTAAACTTTTTTCTGACACTGCAGATACCAACAGGCTGTTGGAATACTCAGCAATAACTTCATGTGTTTCACATTGTAGGCTATTTTGAAGTTCCTGGGCTGGTCATTTACAATACTGTGCAAAAAAAAAAAAAGCTGTCACTAATATTTATACCACTTGTAAGTGAAGTAGAAAGGCCTAATATTTATTCCAAGTTAATGTTGGGTGTCGTGCAATTGGTGAACATCAGAGCCTTACACTGACACCCACACCTTCATGCCAGTGGCACAGGGGAAATATGACTGGCAGTAGTGGAAGATTATTTAATGCTTGTGTCACTTTTGCTCCATTCCAGAAGAGCTTAAATGGTATGTAATTAATGTATTTATGTGCTCTTAAATATGCAAGTCCATCATAATTAGAAGCAGTGGTTAGAGTATCACATTAATACCTATATTACCTGTCCCTATTTTACAGTACCCTGACATGCAAGTTATGAACACTTAACTAAAATGTAACCTTTGGATAGTTTATTGAAACTTCATATATTTGTTTGGTTTAAATTCCATCAGAAAAAAAGGAATAATTTAGGTCTTTGCATTGCTTTAATCACAGCATTTTAGATGAAGAGCTGTTCAGTATGGACTTCATGGGCAACATATTACAGAATTCCACAATGACACACTAAAAGTCAAGTTCATGACAAATGGAGAGGTAGGCCTTCAACAGGGATTTAAGACTGAATAATGTGAACACACATCAAAATAACACATGGGCTCACATGAATACTGTGGTATTAAAAGACAAAGCAAAAATGCAATAAAAGGTGAAGTCCATTTATATATATACAGCTAAAGGGCTGTGCTAATATGTTAGGCAGCTTCATTAATGTCAGCCAAAAAGCATGACCAATATGGGTAATAATTGATACCATTTGTTGGAAGCAGAAGAAAAATACAAGTGCTTCAAAAGCTCAATGACTGTGTTGGCATAGAGAAATCAGTGATTAATTTTAGAAGGTTTCCAGCCATCTTAGAACTGAGGTTCTGGAACAGTCTTCAGACAGACAAGAACAACCTTTAAAGCTTTAAGAGCAAAGCAGGTAATTTGACATGAAATTATGTAACACAATGGACTGCAGCAAGGGCAGTTAGTGATCCCCAAGAAAACTTCTTAAAATCTGTTTGACCAGTACATAACCAGTTCAGTCTCAAACATTCGTTTGTTGTGTGTAAAGCTGACTAAAAAATACCTAACATCCAGACTAAAAGATCATTTAATATTTGTTTTGAAAAAAATACAGTAATATCTCAACTTCTAAAAAAATTATGAATTTGAGAGCCTTGTGAAGCATACACCAATTTCACTCCTGGCCCTTAATTCTTCTTGTGAGTAACAGAGCAGTTCAGAAATGAGAGTATTTAAATATTCTTCTGTGCTCTACCTGCACTGGCTTAGCAGTATTTCTCTGCCCTTTATCATTGTTATGTCACATTGGAAACTTTCAGAGCAGGAATCATGTACTGCTAAAGCCCACATGTATTCTGTAGTGCTAAAAACAATACACAAAGGGTCTCACAGTGACCGTGTTTGAAGACTAAGCATCATCTCTCATCCAATTATCTTAAATCTTTTTACTGCTTTTTCTGCTCTTTCTTCTGAACCTTCCATATTTGCAGGAATTCAGACTGCAGACAAGTGTGCTGCTAACCACTGAAGCCACATACTTGCCCTATGAAATCCACTCACTCATACTCATAAATTCCACAGCAGCAGTACCACACCACTGATCCTTACAGTTTGCCACTTACATGCCTTTTTTCATATATATTTTTAGTCTTGTATAATCAGAGTTGTCTCTTCCATCATGAAATTCATGACATTTCACACAATCTGGAAAATCAGTCTGACTTCCTCAATAGTGTGTTAATCTCTGTTTAGTTCACTAATTTCTTTCATTAAAATATCCAACCTTGATCTTAAAATTTCTTGTACTGGTATCATTGAAAGGTTACCTCATTTCTCCAATCTGAAATTCTTGGTCTTTCACTGAAGGTCTGTATGACCCATGTTAATCCTGACATTGTGAACTCATTCAACTAATTAGTACCTGTGTCCATAATGGAACTGTTTATGAAGTTCTGTCTAAGTATACTGAGGATTTTTCAGGTCAAGACTGAATGGCTTGATGACTTGGCTTCATTGAAAAATACTGTTTGCTCATGCCCCTTATCCTAACTTACCCAGACAAGTCTGTATCACTGAACACTTTGCTATTTACTGAACCTCATGTTCTTTGCAAATTTCTGCAGTTATGACTTTGTGGTGGTTGTCTAGACCACTGATTTAAAAAAAAGCAAACAGAGAGGTTTAATGACAGACTCTAGAACTAATTGCTGGAAAACTACTGACACTGACCAACGCGCTTGGTATTTACTCACCTACACCTGTGTTTTGATATGCATGAAGTAGATTTTAAGGCCTATTTAATAATGTTCGGAAGGGTGACTCTGCATTGTTCCATTTTATCTAGTTTGCATTGACCTACATCAACAATTAAAATTCTGATCTAGGGCAAAATAATTTACTTGTATGTTTATCTCTGAGAATACTTTTACATGAACATTTTTCCATAACTGGGATAAAGACACATTTTTACCATGAACAGGAGATCCTTCCTCAGCAAACAGATAAGGTTCGAGATTCTTCAGAGAACTTCTGCCCTCAAGTCGTGCAAGCAGCTTTTAAAGACAAGACAAAGAGCCATGCTGTTAACTTAAAATAATGGACCTCAGGAAACAAATATAAAGGATTCTAAGAACTGACAGTTTTCCATGACAGTCCTATTGAAAGATTAGCCTGATTTCAAAAATGTTGTCATAAATACATATGGAAATGTATAGCCTGGACTACAGCAACAGAAGGTCCCAGCCTTACAAACAATGAGCACACAGATTCAGTGGTGGAGACAACTGGAGATATGAGGAGAAATAAAGTTTAAAAAGGAAAGGCTGCTCAGGGACATTAGTGAGAGGGATCGCCTCCGGTACACAGCAGTGCTGCCAGTCCTAAGAACAAAGGGAAAGAACATCATTTGTAACAACCATCACCTCCAAAAAAAATACTGGCTGAGAGGTGAAACCTTACCCATCATCAATCCCCTGAACCAGCCTCTCCGAGCATTTTTTAAGTAAAACCATGTGCATTTCACCTGAAAAGTTCCCCAGGACTCCTCTGGGCTACAATCCTATTATATCATAGTTACTTGTTCAAACAGAGTGTGGATTAAGAATGTTCAAAAGTAATTAGTCACCAGTGGCTCTGCAAGAACCTTTCTAAAGCAAGCTTGAATTTGTTAAGCAAGTTCTCCAAAGCCCCTTGTAAAGTAAGCCCATTGTAAAACTAATTAGTTCAAAGATCATGGACAGTTTCTTAAATTGAGAGGTATTCACAAAACCTGTGTTATTAGTAGTTCTGGCACACTGTGTAAAGCAAGAATGAATGTTTTCCCTGGTACTAGAGCTGTTATTCCCTACATGTATTAGCAGACATGGGAAAGGTCATTATTGGGATGCTCTGCATCACCAGAGCACCTACCCTGGTGCCAAATCCTACATTCTCCAAGACATCCAGCTGTCATTTAAAGATCTGAACAAAACAAATCCTGTTCAGTTTTATCCCATCCTCAAGACCAAAAGAGCAGTGAGCACATACCTTCAAACAACTGCTGCCTTCTTTTGCTTTCCTCCTTGTCACACCCATGAGCAACATTTGCTCTAAATGATCTTAAAGTTCTTTGAACAGTTGTGTGTGTTTGCCTTTAAGAGTAAAATAAGACTCCATTAAATAGTCCTGAATTTACTTCAAGTGGTCACAATGGGAATCTAAGTGTGACATTTCCATTGACTTTTTAAGAGTCCCTTCCATTAACAAAATGTCACCGTGTTTGCTGTGGCCTCTTCACACATCCAGGAGAGTTTTCTGACTCGACCTCTGAAGGGCCAAAATCCACTCAAATTGACCTTGCTCTGGATCAGCAGATCCTCCCATTACACTTCACACAGTGAAAAACACACAGTGAACTCCTGGGCACAGAAAACACACAGTGAACTCCTGGGAACCAGCATGTTCCACCATCTGGACAAAGCAAAAATCCAGATGGACATATCTGCATAAGAATACAGGAATGTAACTTGGGGCACATAAACCAGCAGCTCTCAACTACCAAGAGGGCCTTGGCAGACCCTACATGTGCAGCTCCTCTGTGTAAGCAGCTGCCAGGGCCTGGCCCTGACCACCGGCGAGGAGAGGCTGCACCCACTGGGGAGAAGCACCAGGAATCTCTCACCCCGTGGTCGGCAGTGGAAGTTGAGGGAAAGACGAAAACCACCATGGGCTGCTGCTTTCTAATGCTCTTCACTTCTTAGCAGAGGAAGCACCGCTGCGGCACACAGGGATAACAGGGGCTCAGTGACGGGCACTGCTGGGCCAGCAGTCACAACTGCTGGCCTAAACACATTGCTGCAGCCTCCTGCTCCTCAATTATTTTGTACATTAACAAATACATCCTCTGCAGTTAATTTTTTCTGGAACAGTGAGTCCCTGTCTCCTCTTAAGACAACCAGCTCTTTAAGTTTACTCAGAGAGCTCTGGAAAACAGTAAATTGATCGCTATAGTTTAAATATGAATCTGCCATTATTTAAATGACAAGTTTATGTATTAATTTTAAATAACTACAGGTGCTTTCTCTGAGCACTGCTCATGTAGATAATTTATGGTAATTTGCTGATGATAGCGCACCTGTGTTTTTTATCAAGCTTGTATTTACTTCCGAGTTCTGAAGCAGAATCTCCAAAGGCACTTGCCTCATTAGTGCCATGCTGGGAGCAACGGGGTTCCTGGCAGAAACAGCCAACAATTTTCCTTCAACTCTCACAAAGGTTTGTCCACACTGCAGCAGAAGTGATGGAAGCAAAGCTGAGATGAGACACTACACAGGCATCCCTCACCTCTGCCCACATTACAGACAAGGACGGCACAGGCTGTTCCAAATGGAGCAAAAGCCACCTTCGCTCTGTTCCAGGAGAGGCATTCCCACTTTGCCTCCTCGCCTGTTCTGGAAAATGAGAGGGGGAGAAAGCTACAGCATGTAAAGGGTAATCTGGAGGGTGGATGTCAGGTGTCCCAAGCTTTGTCACAGACAATGTACAGAACACAGCAGTACAGCAACACTGGAGAGAACCTTGGAACGGGAAGAGCTCAGAAAGAAATCCCAAGTCAACTTCAAATCCCGTATTAGGGACTTCAGATTCTATAATCGAAGTGTTGGTACTCATTTCTTTCTCCAAAAGCCTCTCTTCATCTTTTTCCTTACACAAAACACCACCCTTTAGTAACCTGCTAGTGGTAGCTCCTCACTCTTAGGTGTTCTTTGAAAATGTAATTATGCCAGCAAGAAACTGCACCAATGTGCAGAGAATAAGAGAGAACTGCACCATGTAGAGAATAAGCTGTACAGCAAAAGTGCAGGAGCAGCTGGGTTAAATGTCGTTAATGACAAAGCGATGGGACTCAAATATTTCAGCTATGCCTTTTATAATTTATCGTTCTTTTAATAAACAAATACGCATATGGGCAGTCCCACTGACTAATGCATGAAATGCTTGTACTCTGTTGGTTTCAACAGAGCTGTGCATCAATGAAGCACACACATAGGTCTTGTCAGGAATGAGAGATTACTTCATTAAAATGTTAAAGAAATTCAAATTAAATACTCCAACTCTGGTAGAGGCTGTGAGCTAAGCTACAGGCTATTTACACATACAAACCTATCTCGAGTACTAGACAAAATTTAATTCTCAACCACTCTAACCGCTCTGACTGAGGTTTGTAAACTTTGGGCATGAAGACATATGCAAGCTATTTATCATTACTTTTATTGTGATATACCGAAGGTGTTTTGCAAGAAGTTCTAGTTTGTTGTATTAATTATATGTAATAATAAAAGCACAATACTGCGGTCTCAGTACAACTCAGTAAAACCTTACTTTTTGCATGAGACTATTTTAAAAAGTACTGTTTTAAATTAAGTGTTTTCTGTTTCAAGTGCTTTTACCATTTATTGTCTGGACACTATATTCATACATTGATTTTTCTTAACCCATTGGTTGTCAACTCCTCCCTTGTCCCAGGCTGGATATCCATCCATTGCAGGCAGTTGATGCCACGTGCATTCCCAGTTGGCACCACTCGTGGACAAATAAATGCATCTACCCCTTGGACAAAGAGCACAGCTCACGTCCTTAATTCATATCTATTTGCCAATAGTGGACATCTGGTACTAATTTTTTTTTTTTTTTAAGTGTCAAAAGGGCTTAAAAGCTCAAGTCCCACTAAAATCCACAGAGAGCTTTAACAATAAATAAATATTCTCACACCTTTCTGTTTTATGTGAACTATTCACCGTATTCTAGTACATTTACACAAAAATCTCCAAGCAATTAAGTTGCTGATTGGAAGTGGAAGTTTCTAACAAATAAAATATCCAGAAATGAAAGAAACCTAATAAAACAACACAAGAAAATCCTGAAACTCAAACCTCTTTTCTCCTAAAGAGGAAGAAAGGAATTCCACCTTGCAAAATGTTTATTTATAGAATCATAAAGTTGGAAAAGACCTTTAAGATCATTAAGTCCAAACTTTTAAACGGAACCTTCCTCACAGATCTTCCTTTAGGCAGCCTCTCCAACGCTTGGGAGGGGAGCGCGAAGGAAGTATTTATAAAGGAATTATCAAGATACCTGTACCAACCTCCCCCCGTGCTACAAGAAGCGCCCATGGCAGGAGCCCACCCGCATCCCGACACAAAGGCAGAACAGGGACCCAGGGGACCCTGATCCCTCCTGCATCCGCGGGAAATCCACCGGGAAAGCCTCCACGGCCTTTCGGGGGGCGGAACTCCCTCCCTCACGCACCGCCCCCTCAGGAGGCCGCACGGGGACTGCCCCGCGCCCGCCCGTGGGGTGAGGGGAGAGGCTCAGGGCTCCTCTTTTCCCCCGGCTGCGGCCTCGCCCGGGCCTCCCCGCCTGTGTCCCCGGGCCCCCGACTGAGGAGAGCGGGGCGGGGGCCGCGCCTCACCTGCGTGCCCGACTCCGCCCCGCCGAACGCGTCACCCATGGCGGCCCCGCGGCCCCGCGCCCGCCGCCGCCCCGCAGCGCCCCCGCTCGGCCGCGCCCGCTGCGCCTGCGCGGCTCCGTCCCCCGGGAGCGCGGGGTGGAGCCTGCGGGTGCGGAGTCGGGGGTTCGAGTCCCGCCTCCGGCTCAGTTCACGGCCGCCCACCCGCTTGTCCCTTGTGCGCGGTTTGGGATTCCTTGGCCGGGAGAATTACGGAATCAAATAGGCTGGAAAAGACCTGTGGGGTGATCGAGTACAACTTATGATCGAACACCACCATACCGAGCAGACCACCGCACTGAGTGCCACGTCCAGTCTTTGCTTAAAGAGCTCCAGGGACGGTGACTCCACCACCTCCCTGGGCTGCCCGTTCCAGTGTCTGATCACGCCTGAGAATAAATTCTTCCCGGTGTCCAACCTAAACCTCCCCTGGCGCAGCTTACAACCATGTCCTCTTGCCGTGTCCCGAGTTACCTGAGAGAAGAACCTGACCCACACCTGGAGACAAGCTGTTTATTTATTTTTAAGGACTTGTTTTTCTATAGGTGTGTGTGGGTTTTTTCTGCTGCTGCTGGAAAGGGGCAGGTGGCTGGGCTGGTGTGACTCAGGGGATGCTCCTTGGTGACACTGGGTAGCTGTGACTCAAGGGAAGCTCGTTCGTGTGGCTGCAATTAAACTCTTGACGCCTGTGAAATTGCTCTTTGCCAAAGCCGGCTATCAATTATGGCTTAAATTAGAAGGGGTCCAGA
Organism: Promerops cafer; assembly: GCA_013398275.1. Classification (NCBI taxonomy): domain Eukaryota; kingdom Metazoa; phylum Chordata; class Aves; order Passeriformes; family Nectariniidae; genus Promerops; species Promerops cafer. The sequence goes on along the minus strand of VZSE01010764.1, from coordinate 116,905 downwards.
GTATTTTTAATAAGTCCCTGGAATGAACTGGGCTTGCGTGGTGTGTGATGCTCTGAGGCAGGAGCTGATGGTCAATGGCTTGGTCATGTCTGCAGCCGTGTGCCCGCGGTCAGCAGCAGGACCTGCTCCTCCCAGACCATGGCCTGTCCACTGCAGTTGTGCAACCTGGGCAGGCAAGAGGGCTGGGCACAGGGAGAACACTGGAGAACCTGTTTTTTTTTTCCGTAGGCTAGATGTAAAACCAGTAGGATAAGAATAGCAGCTCCCAGTATCTGCATATCAAAGAGCAGTAGATATCATCCCTTTGGGTCTAGCGAGGTTATTGGTGATACTACACGTCCTTACAGTTAGGAGGAGAAACTGGTGGTGGAGTTCTGTTTCTTCAAAGAAATCATGTTTGTCTGTAAAAAACAGTTTCTACTAGCATGCATCACAATAGAAAATACAACCTCAGATGCAAGGCATTAGCTTTGTTTACTCTTTCAACCCTCTTTCAGCCCCAAATACACAGCTCCAAAACAAAACATACTGTTGCTGCCACTTAACTAACTCTAGATGGATGCCATCAGATAGATTTAACCTAACTCAAACCTCTAGTTTTGGTGTCCGGTCCTAATTCTGCTGATTAAAGTACAGAAGGGAGATGGTCACTCTGCACAGCCCGAGAGGTCTTTGTCTATGTATGGATACACATGCCAAATTATCAGGAACATGGAAGGTGGTTCTCTGGTGAGAGAGACTTGGATGGCTGTGGGGAGGGCACAAAAATGCAACTACAATACTTTTGGTTTCATTGTATTGAAGGAAATTTCTGCTTTGCGTTTTGGGAGAAGTCAACATAAGGGACAGACAGCTTTAGGAGCTTACCAGTACCTCAGTGGTCTGGGCCACCTAGAAGAGTTTAAAAGCTTTGCTAATTAGTAGTGATTGCCCTTGAAGCTGACTGAGGAGTGACCTACCCCAAGAGCAGAGTGGACTCGCTGTGATGACAAAGACACTACTCACTGCATCAACCACATGATTTTTTTTTTTTTTTAATAATTATAGGTTCTTTGTTGCTCTGTCCTCTAATTAAAGATGTTGCACTAATTTTTAAGAAGTGATTGCTAGTTGAATTTAGAGCCATAAAGTATGCAGCACAGATAAGTGCCAGTCGACTGAAGCCCACTCCTACCTCATCACTTACCATTGTGAGTGTCCCAGTAGGGTTCTGTGGGAGCTCTCTTACTGCACGGCTGAACACAGCTCTGGCACTACAATCTAATGCAAAATGAAGTATCACAGTTCCATGGAGATCAAGCAACAAATATTTGAGAGAGAGGGTAGAAACATAGAACTCCTCTCTGTTCTNAAAAAAAACCCCCTCTTTTTTAAAAAAAAAAAAAAAAAAAAAAAAAAAAAAAAAAAAAAAAAAAAAGGATACTAAAGATCTTTAATAGCTTGAAATGGTTAGTACATAATAATTAGAAATGTGTAAATCAATTACACTGGTCACCTTGATAGGCAGATTGCACATCAGCAGTCAGCATTGCTGGCATCTTACCACATTTTGAAATATTTTATCAAAGCTGTCTATGCAGTTCTCATAGTTCATCTTTATTTTTTGTTTGTTTGTTTATTTTTCTCCCTGCATGGTAAACCTCTTCATTGACCTTGCTTCTTAGGAGGAAAACAGTAACATAGGTAAGGAGAGAAATTCTTCACCAATGGTTTCAGCAGAGCAAGGATTTTAATTGTACCCTCTAGTTTTTGGCTTCTGGTAGGCTTATTTATTTATTTATTTATTTATATGTCTTTATTTATTTATTTATGATTCATTCTTTCATATTTTTCTGTAGCATTTCTGAGTGATGGTGGGTGATCCAGGAGTACAGGATCCCACCCACCCCTTACTCTTCCCTCTTAAACAGCAGAATCCTCTTTAAAGCAGTACAGCTCTAAGTAGCTCATAGCATCCAGGGTCTCCATGCCCCAGCACACCTGTTTCTACAGGCAGAAAATTAGTGTTCCTTTGTTTGGCACGAGGGGAGCCTGAGGGAGCCCCTGGAGCCGCAGCACTGCTCATGTAGCAATTCAGCAGCAGAAAAAAGGACTTTCCTAATACCAGAAAGATCAGACTCTAGGGGTGAGCATCCCTGTCTTTATGAAACGTGTATTCTGGAGAAAATTCCTATTTCCTAATCTTGATTTCGAACATCTCCCACACTGGGATCCTGTATTTTCCACTGTATGTGTTTAAGACCTGCATTGTTGCAAAGAAAAATGACAGTGCAAGAGAGGAAGGTTTTTACAGTGGATTTGCAGCCTTGAGCAAAATTATTTTTTATTGTATTCTTAAAAAATTATTTGCTTATTCGTGCATTCACTACTGTTAATTTCAGCCAGCAGAAGGAAACTGGGATGGGTTCTGGAGAACGAAGGACTAGCTCAGGTGCCCCAGGACTGCTGAGAGTCTACTGTATATATAAACATTTAATTTATTTTTAAGATGCAAAGTCCTAAATTTAAATTGCCAGTTGGTCTACAACAGTCTCAAGAATTAGATTATTAGACTTTAGATGGCAGTCTAAAGAACTAACACCCTGTCCTGGAACAAGGCCTGAGGTAAGAGCTTAAACAAAAGGGGAAAAGCATGAGGAAAACCATTATGTTGACAAGAAAGATTGTGTGAGGATGTTTGCAAGAAAACACATCAAACTTTTATATTTAATTAAGTAATAGCTAATTTAGAAACTGGAATGTAAACGCATCCTCCTTTGAACATTTTTTTTCCCAGCCACAGAGACTTTGCTCCAACATAAGCTTCATCATTTTCAGTGTATTGTCACTTTATGTTCCCTCACAAGATTTGTGTGGGTGACATTCCAGCACAAACCAGCTCCAAACAGATCTTCTAGCTTGAAAACACTTTGTTCATATAGTTTCTTTCAGAAAAGTCCATTGTTGTTTTCCTAATTAATATCCAGACTCTTAAAAACCTTAAATCCAAAGGTGACAAATTGACTCTTCCAAAAGTCATTACACAAAAGAATCAGTCCCAGAAATAAAACAGAAAGATTTCGAGTTGTCTTATCTCCTCCTTTGTGTAGTAACGCTCAGACCCCAAAAGGTTTATCAACTAAAGACCATCTCAAAGTTGTAAGCAGACATAAAAAGGATTAATAATAATAACAGAAGTAGTAGTGGTAGTAAGAATTAAGACTTAAAGTATATGTTGAGTCTCCATGTAGTGAATGCCATCAGATTAGTTGCAGCCTCTGTTGTGTGACTCCTCCAGTTTCATGAAGCTGATTTCAGCTTCACTGTTCCAAGTTTCTCTCAATGAGTGAAGTGATCTGTCACTGGGTTTTATTAGATTTTTGCTTTTATTTTTTAGAGCAGATGGCTGATTCTTTTTACCTGGAGAGCTGCCACTTTCTTTAGATGCATTTGGGCTTTATGGTAGTCTCATTTATCTGTTTATTTGAGAAATAAGTAACCTAAATTGCAAATGTGTTGTAATTTCACTGACCTCAGAAAAACTGATAGATTTGCTGCATAGATTTCCTGAATTTTGTTGTAAAAATAAAAACAACCCCACAAAGAGAAAATAATCCACTGGTAGCTGGACTGCTAGCCATGAAAAAAGCAAGTCCAGGTCTTTATTAGTTCTGGCATCTGTGATGATAGAATCATAACATGGTTTGGATTGGAAGGGACCTTAAAGCTTATCTAGTTCCCATCCCCTTGCCACGGGCAGGGAACTTTTCACCAGACCGGGTTGCTCAGAGCACAGGCCAACCTGGCCTGGAATAGTTTCATGGCTGCTTCCTGGATATTCTGCTTTACCTTTCAGCTTGCAGCCATACATCAGAAATAAACTTGCTCTGTGTAGCCATTCACCTGTATTTATGTCTAGGTCTCTTATTTGCCTTTCATCAGCTTGTATTTGTGAGCTGGAATTACTTCATGTTTGTTTGTACCACATTTTCCTTTTCCTGCAGCTACTTCTGTGCTGCCTGAATGATTCTGCACTGGCTCACTGCAAAGTTGCCAGCTACCCCTTGCTTGGACTGGGTTTGTATGGGTGACCCAGCCAGGGGTATTTTCTTGCTTGTCTGTGGGCACAGTTTCAGGTTAGCAATAAGTAAGTAAGGCTTACAGAGAAGAACACGGGATTTGTAAAGCCACTTTCACAGCCAGCAGTGACTACAGGTGAAGTTTCTCTTTGAGTACTTGAGCTCTGACCTGCAGCCCATGGAGGGAAAGGTCTTGTGTTTGACCTTGTGAACCTTCCTCTCTGCTCGTACCCCACTGATGGGAATAAAGCAAATTTTGCCTCAGTCAAACATGCTTGTGAAAATGTCCTCTGCCTTCTACAGTGCTGTTCAATGAAGTATGAATGATCTCTCTAAATTCTACTCCTGTGGGTTACCCTTTGCTTGAGCGTTGATGCCCTTACAAACCCCAGGTTTTACATAGAATCCATGCAGGCACTGTGACCCAGCTGAAGAATTCACACAAATCCTAGGCCTGTCAATAGAAGTGAATCAGTATCTTAATTAAATAGCTATTTATACTCCCCTAGGCACACAGCTAAAAGGGCATCCTCTAGTAGGGTAGTTGGCACTGAGTTCAAGCTGACTGGTATTTCTTGGTGAAAATAAACCACAATTTGCCCCTGTGGTACAGAGAACTAATGGTACATTTCAATTGTGCAAGAAAAATAACTCTATAATCCAGGCCATTTCTTTTCTTTTTTCCTTTTTTTTTTTTTTTTTTTTTTAACTGACTAGGGAATCCCCATTTTATCCTTTTTACACAAATTTAGCATTAAAGTTTCTGTTTTCTGTAATCCCCATAGACCTCCTGTCAGTGTGGAATATACATCTATTTCTTTTCTTTTTGATCTTAACACTTGTAAGTAATAAATAATTGATTGCCCAAGGAATTCTGGGAGTATATTCAGCCTTAAATTGAGCACTAAACTATTTGCAAATGTGCTTAGGCACTAGCCCAAAAGATACATCAAAAGAATGTCAATGGATATTGGGAAGTGAAGTGCCATCATATGTTGGAATTAGGAAGCATGAAATATAAGTAGAGAGATAACACTGTCAGATCAGCTGCCAGTAGTAATAGAAAAAGGTATGTTTTTATAGAAGGCTATAAACTGTTGTTCAAGCTACACCAGACTTTTACCTCACTCCAGACCCTATTCAGGGAATGCCTTGTTTTTGACTGTTGTCTTAAAACTGGGACTTGACCGTGCTCTCATCCCAGAGATACCTAAAGCTGAGCCTGAACAGCCTGTGAGCTCCATCTGTCAGAAAGACCTGGGGTACATTTACTGCAGTGACTGCCCATCTTTGGCACTGCAGACAGGCTTTCTGTGGCAGTCTGATTGCACCATGGCTCCAAGCCCCCACATAAGCTTGCTCAGTAAAGTGACCAAGTCTGTCCTACTGTGGGTAAACTGTTTGTAGGGTCTGAGCTAACCTCACTACACCTGGCTGCTGCAAGCAGTCATACACCAATATCTGGATATCTGTGGATAAATTTAGGTGTTGTGTGATGTTGCCCTTGCCACTGCTCCCAAAGCTCAAGCCTGCTCTTCATGGAGCACATCCTTTGGGAATCCACTTAGAAACACACAAATGGCAAGATGGTAACGAAAATGAAGAGTGAGGATGGATTCATTTACTGAAGGTAAATTGTTCTTGACCAGCCTGGTTGCTTTTTATGGTGAAATGACTGGCTAAAATGATGAGAGAATGGATGTAATACCTTATCTCTTCAGTAAGGCTTCTATAGCATCCTTATCTGGAGATGAGGAAGTACAGCTTGGATGAACAGACTGTTAGATCCATTGAAAACTGACTGGACCATGAGGATTGAAAAACAGTTATCAACAGCCCAAAACTCAGTAGTTGTGTACCTCAAGATTGGTGGTGTTCAATATTTTCATGGTGATCAGTGAGAATGCAAATTCTAAAAACCTGTGTGTGATGCTAAACTAAGGGAAATGATTAGCACCCTGAACAACAGAGCTTCAGTCCAGAGGGACTGAAAACACCTTTGGATTGGACCTTAAGACATTCAGCAAGGTGTGTGAAGCCTGGCACCTGGAGCAGAATAACCTCATGCTGCAACACAAACTGGAAACCTATTGTTAAATGTGGAAACTCGGAGCAAATTTGAGGGCAAGGGCCACAGTTTTCATCTTGGGAGATTGAAACTGGACATTAGCAGAATTTCTTCAGTAGGAGGACAGTACAGCACTGGAATACATTTTTTGGAAGAGTTATGAAATCTTGGTCCTTGAAGGTTTTGAAGATTCAGCCAAATGAATCCACAGCTGGTTTGATTTATAGTTGGTGACAGTCTGGCTTTGAGTGGGAGGTTGGTTCAAATGGCCTTCAGCAGCTTATTCCTGTTTCTCTGACTCTGCAATCCTTGTTTCCACACAGCAGCTAGAGGAGTCTCAGGTGAGTTTGCCTGTGACCTGCCTGGGTCTGTAGGGTTTTCCTTGCTTAGAAATTTCTCAGAAGTTCCAGTCTGTGCAAACTGGACATCTGTGACCATGACTGTGGATCAAAGATGGCTCTGCAATGGCTTTTTCAGAGCCTTTCCAGTCTCCTGGTACTGTGGAAAGCTGCATTATCCATGATGGATGTTACATCAGCCTCGGAGAGTCTCTTGTGTAAGGCAACTGGCAGTACCTGCTATGAAGTTGCACATGTGGAGAGTTGCAGAGAACATCCTGCACCCTGGCATGCTTGTAGTTCTTCTGTCATGGGGATGGAAGTTGGTCATGGGAGCAACATAGAATTGAGTCAGTCAACAGTTTAACAATCTGTAGTTCTCCTATCAGAGAATAAAGTCTGTCAGAAAACAAAAAATTTCTTGTGGACTCTCTTGGCTGAAATAAAAACAGGTTGAATGGATATCTCATCTCCAAAGTCTACAGGTAAAAGTGTTTTGGAAGTTGCTGAGACATCATAGGTTAACAATTCAAGTGTGAAACCTGCCCCATGAAACATTTTTTCTAACCTTAACATTACATACACTAAGATATTTGAATGAAAGGAGGCCATAGTTAAAATGAAGGATTTAAAAAATGTTCTTGTTAGCTCAGCTCACTGGTGAATTAGAGTACAAGAATTTGCTCTTTGGGTTTTGAAATACTGAAACTCCCCTAGGATGGGAAACCTCTTCCTACTGGTTGTTAAAGAAAATAGCCATCAAATATTCTGTTAGGTTAGATGGCTTGTCATGGCCTGGGAACATTATCCTGTGTTTTGATTTCCTATATTCATTGTGTCCTGACACTACTGCAAAAAAACTTTCTCTAATTTCTAAATGTATTCACTTTGCTTGTGTTCATACCTATTTCAATGCTTGATTTTCTGTACATGCCCTCACAATAAACTGCTGATAGCAATGTTCACTAAAGCAGCAAATTTGTAAGGCAACATTCAAGTATATCTGCAGAAAATTAATTCTCAAATAATTCTAAATAAGTATATAAAAAAAATATAAACCACATTTATTTCCACCAACTGTATGTTCTGTGTACTCACATAAGCAGTAATGGCCTGAATCTTCAGATGAGGCATGTTTGTAACAAACTTGCTGAGGAATAGGTTACAAGAAGAGTTCCTCTTACTACATATGGAAAAAAAGTTAGAACTGTGATTTGGTAATGGTAGTCTCTGGGGGGTAAAGTGTGTGATAACATCCTTTCTTTGCAAATGTGGTTTTCTGACAGACTTTCTCAACTTATGTAGATCACAAAAACATGTTCACCTCTTTCACTGCCATAATCTGTGATAATCAGTGCAGCAGTGAACAGTGTTCTATTGAAACATTAAACACTTCACCAAAGTTTAAATCACCTGAGTAACTTAAAATTTTCAATGTGCAGGCTAAGGTTGTAATTTCCTGATTGCTTTAAAACAACATAAAATCAAGCAGCTCCTGGAGGATGTGAACCCTTTCTGGGCTGCACGTTCTTGCTGTCTCCTTTGGGCTGTGCTGGTGGTCGTGCACTGAGCCAGGTCAGCCTTGCAAAGCTGCTGGGACCTGGAGGAGGTGAGAGGAAGGATGGTACCCCAGTTTTGGTGCTCAGTTCCTTGGTGCAGAGATGGCATCATGAAACCAGAAGTGAGAGAGGCCAGGCCATGCTTCTGTATTTATCTTGGCAAAAAGTGACTACAGTTGCAGGGAGACCTCAAAGCACTGTTAAATCTCAGAAATTAATTTATCCTTTGTGAGATTTAGTCTCAAAAACAAAGCCTGAAATTCTGAAGCATGCAATGAAGTGTCCAGAAGAAAATACCCTGTTGCCAAACTACCTGGAGGTGATCCAAAATGCTTTTTGTGCCTGACCCAACATAGGGCAGTTTCTACCCTTTCATTTGTGAGGGAACTGTGATAGATCCATAGGCTAAAACAATTTCTGGATAAATCCTCTGATGGCAGCAGAATTTCAACAAGAGTGAGTTCACACATAGGAACAGCAGCAACAGGTGTGTTACAGTGCTTCCCCCAAAGACCTGCATGCAAGCACTTGCTTGGATTGATTAAACAGATGGTCAATAACAAAGGAGATGATCTAGGACAACTTGGAAAGCTGGGAAGCAGTAGCAGACTTGTGGGAGCAGCACAGCCCATGGCCATGGATTTCTGAGAACCTCTCCATGTCCAACAGGTATTTCAGAAGTTAACTGAAATATTAAAAATTGCTACAAGGACCCTGTGCAATAAGAGCAGGCTTTCTGACACCTCACAGCCATCAACAAAGGTCCTGGCTTTCTAAGAGACTTATCTGTGTCTACAGAAAAAATCTGCTTCTCAGGATGCAGTTGTAGAAGGAGAATGGGATATGGAAACATCTGCAAAATATGTGCATCACTTAAGTGCAATCACTGGTCTGACTGGTGCTGAGGATGCTGAGAACAAAGGACTAGGAAAGAATGGGGCTGGTTTGCAAAAGAGGGGAAATGGAGGCTGATGTGGTTAGGACTCTGAGATTAACACCTCAGCTTCTAATTGACCATGACAGCCCCTAATATTGCTTGGGTTTTTTTCTGAAATTAAGGATAACAGGGATTATTTCTAGAGTAACAGAGTTATGGGAGCTCAGAAAAGCTCTTCTTACCCCATAATCTGGAGGTTTCTGCAGATTGTGTTTGCCTGCTTATCTAAAGTGAACCTAATAGTTCCTTCAAAAATAAAATAAAATAGCCAGAATCTTTCTTTCTGTTCTCTTTTCCCTCTTGCCATTGGCAACGCCTCAACAGGCCAAAGCCTTCACTAAAGTAATCCCCAACCCCACAAATTAATGTAAAGAGTAGCATGGAGATAAAAAAAGGCATAATTTGGTTGATTTTACTCATTATTACAGCTGCAGGAGCAAGTGTTCTCCATGCTATTAAGAGATGAGGTGCCTCTGAGAAGTTAAATAAATCTGCCTTAGGAGCACTGAGAGGGAACACAAGTAGGTCAGTTTGGTTCCCTTGGAAGCAACTCTGCTCATGTTTTAACACAGACATAAATGAGGGGCCTGGAGAATGAGCAGGAAACCGTGCTGATAAGTTTGAGCGATTGTGGAAGTATCTTTTGGAGGTAGAATTCAAACTTCAATATTTATTGCAGAAATATCTTCAATATTGCCCTCTTTCTCTTGGAATCCTGTCTTGGAAAAAAATCCCACTTCACATCCAAGGGAATTAGAAAAAAATTATTTAAATCATTAATTACAAGCATCTCTGCTTACATATGACCATGCATTGACCTCTATATGGCCAAATGAACTGTGCCACCACTTTCTTTTTTTATTTTATCACCTTTTATTTTCAGTCCCTGTTGTCATTATGGCATGTTGTCTCGCTGTGCTTTGCCTGTGGGATATTTCAGTCCAGGTAGCAGCCACGTGCTCCCCTCCTCACTGGCAGCTCTTTGACTTGTGTCCTTTCCCACCCCTGCTCATTCCTCAGTGGCAGCAGTGACTTGGCACAGAAAACGATGCTTGGAGGATTACCAGAGCACTGTCTTTGCAGAGGCAGCCAGGTGTTGGCCACGGCAGGAGAAATAAATGCTCATTTTCTTTTTCCCAGGCTCGCCCACCCCCTTTCAGTTAAACAGGAGCTGAACCAGGCCCAGCCAGTGCTTCGATGCCTGCTGACGTTCTCCAGCTGTGCATTCCTCATCTGCCTCTGTTCTTTATTTCGCCCCCTCCTCCGTTTTGAAGGTTGAAAGTAATGACAATGTGGGATTCTAAATATAACTGAGCTGCTTGCAGGTTCTGTGACTGCGCTGTGGGCTGTGTGAATCCGAGGCAACAGAACGCCTGCCTGCAGTGTTGCTTTAAGTAAGAATCTGTTTAGTGCCCTAAGACAAAAAGCCCAAAGGCCAACACACTGAGGGAGATGTTGGCAGTGGTTGCCTGAAACCCTCTGTCTGTTACAGGTAATGTCCCCGCTGGAAAATGATGCATTCAGTGGCAGATCTCCATTACAGCAAATTAGGTATTTGCCAGTACATGGAGATTCATCAAGTTTAGCATTTCAGGGAGTGAGCACATCCATCCTCACAGGGGCACCCCAGGAGTCCTTGATCCCAGTGAGGGAATTATTTTTTTAGGCTGCAGGCCTCAAAGCTGAAGTCCCTTCTGCTCCCTCACTTCCTCCTACTTCCAGCCACTTCTTCCCACTCTCTTACTCCTCCTTCTGCTACTCTGGCACAAGCATTTGGGCATGTGGTGAAGTGCAAAGGGAGAGCTAATCTGACTTAAAAAAACTCTGGCTGAAAAAGAAGAGGTGGGGGGTTATCTAGCTCAGCTCCCTGCTCTAATTTATTTGCAGCAACCTAGGAGGTACAAGGAGAAACAATGTAGGAGCAGGGACTCCTTTAGCAGACAAAGCCGCTCAAAATATTGCTCATCAGGCTATGTTAGGATTTCCTTTTTGTGATGACTTCCTCCTGCCACCTGCAAGGAGACAAGACAACCCTGTGGCAGTTTGCTTCATGAGGATGAGGAGGAAATAGCCTGCTTACAGGTTCTGGGTGCCAAGCTGGGCATCAAAGGGGAATTTGGGAGAAACTGTCAAGTGACAGTCAAGATCTATATTCTACTTTGACATATAGTTCAGTTTAAAATAGAAGTTTTTAATTAGTGAAGCTCTTCCTGGTTTGAACCTCACTACCTCCAAACAGAGGAACTACCATTTAGTTCAAAGCACTGATAAGAGAAACCACTGGACCATTAGAGAATCCTCTACTGAAAGGGAAATATATCCTTGGTTTATGTAAAGGAGTTTTTCATCTGTACTCCAAAACTTAATGGTTTATGTAATTTGTGAAATATCTTTCTATGAATTTTTCTTATGATGTTAAATGTTATCATTGTATATACAGATGTATTTATATATATCTTCCTACCTCCTTTGTTTTTCAGTCTTACTCACCTCTTGTCCTCTGGAGATAACTGGAGGCTGTAGAGTGTGTTTTCAATGAGTCAGTTTGAAAGTGACTCTGGGGATCTGAGGTTGCACAAGTGCTTTTGAAAAAACAACGAAAGACTTGATATACCCAGTAGCTTCAGGCATTAGTTTAAAGTGAAATAATGCTTCAAAACTAATTCCTGGCCATCAGGCAGTGATTCCAAGTGAAGACAGATAGCTCAGAGGCCATGACAGTGTGCTGGAGGCAATAACTCTCCTTTTGTTTGTAATGAATCTATGGGATGATGAAGCCTGTGGGCTGAGGAAGAAGCTCCTGGGATAGATGATGAGATGAAGATGTATCTGAGACCAGGTGCCTGACTTGGGACTGCCTGGGGGAGTCTCTGTCCCTTGCAGATCAAGAATACTGAGCTGTAGGAAGGTAGGCAGTGATAGGTGGACTCTTAAATGGAAAAATACAGGCAGTCACTGAGTGGGAACCAGATTCCTGTCTTGTGGAGGTCTCATAATTAAGGAGTCTGATGCTTAGCTTCTCACTGGGCCACTGAATGTTGTCCTCTTTGCAGCTCAGTGAGCCAGCTGTCATAGGAGATGCACAGGAGTGGGGCTGAGCAGTTTATATTCCAATAGCTGGAAGATCTTGCAAGAGAAGTGGCAGCTGTAGGAAAGAAGAGTCTGGGTCTTTAACACCCTGGGAGCGTGCTGCAGAGACCGAGTTGTCATCTCCACCTGTGTTCAGCAGTGAACTCCTGTTTAAGGCTCACTTGGACACACTAAGATCATGTTTTATTTTACTTTGTTTCCAGGGAGCTTTGCAGAAAGCAAAATTATGAGGCAGCCTTTAAGGGCTCACTATGTTTCTTCTTTTTCAGACCTCAGGTAAGGTTTATTCCAAAGTGATGACAAAAGCTGATATTGATGTATATACACACACACACACACACATATGTATACAGTAAGTTCCTCTGGGAGTTATTTGGTACTGCAATAAGTGGCCAGAATCACTACTTTGAGTTCTCCAAACTAGCTGATTTGCTGGTAAGGTAAATGGGGAGGACCTGACCTTCTGGCTATTAAATCAGCAGGGTTGTTTTTTTTTAAAAAAAAAACTTAATTGTATTAGAGAACTCAATTTAGAACAAGCCCCTTGTATTTTGCTTTTTTCAAATCCCAGCAGAAATGCTGGTGTCTGGGGTGTGGTGCACAGAGATGACCCATGACATTGTCATTAGAAAGTAGGTAAGGGTTCACAAAGTGATGATGCAGTGACTGTGTCCCTGCAGCATGCCCGGCAGACTGTGACTGCTGGATAATCTTTATTGCCTCATTCTATGGAACTCTCAGCTCCTGAATTACATTAGAATCTCATATTTTATCCACAAAACTGTGAAGCAGATACATTTTTCAAACAGTACGAACATTTTTCTTTCCTATTTTTTTCAGGCCAATTCCATACCTTTCCTGAGGGAGCCAGAGTGTCTGGCTAAGTGGAAAAGTAATAGTGCATCTGCAATGAATAGATAAGATAAAAACTTGCTCTATTGTAAAGGGTGCAGCTGCTTGATTGCATCTGCTTATTTTGTCAGTATGTGATTCCCACTTTCCTCTTGTCAGGCTTTGAAATTATTAGTACTGAATTCACCTTACTGCTTGCATCTGCTGATAGTCTTTCTTACTTTGAACCTCATGGTGTGATAGCCTGAGCTGCTGTAATGACAGTTTTTTATGCAAAAAAACCTCCCCACAAACAACAAAACAAAACCAGCTGAGGAAAGCATGGCACCTACACAAGTCCCAGAGAAATACTTCTTCCTTAGCTGCTCTAAAGAGCTGCTACAAGCCTTTCTCAGAGTGGGAGTATAGGCAAGAGGAAATCTGATATGCAAGGATTTACGGCATAGTGGCCGTGCACATCTGCCTCAGCTGGGGGTCTGCTTGTAGTGTGGGTAAGTACATTTAATTTAACTTTGATCTACTGTGCTTGGGCAACAAGCTGGGTGAAGAGATCAATGGAAGCGCCACCCACTCGGTTAATCGTCCCCAGCCCACTCTGCGCGGCTGCGCCCTCACTGCTGCCCGTAGCTGAGATACAAAGATTAGGAATGGTTTGCATATGTTTACAGGTGCTGCAATTGTATTTTTTATTTCCAGTTGCAGAACAGACCTGTTGCACTACGGTGTACGTGAAGGTGGTGTGTGAAACCAGGTGTCCACAGACTTGAAAGTCTTTGTTTTCGCAAACGCTGATGCCATGATACAGGAGACTTGGGACACGGGGGTTGCCTCTGTACGGCTGTAGTATCAAAGCATTTTGTTATTTATTAGCAAAATTCTGTACTTTGTGGAAAAAGCCTAGTTTGTCTGCTAGTTGATAAATATTTCAGTGCCCCGAAACAAGTGGAGCTGGATGCAGGGAGGTATGAGTGGAGATACAGGAGCTGAGGGGGAAGCAGCAGCAAAACATATTTGAGAAAATTATCTTTGTCCATAAAGGAGAAGATGGGTTTCCCTTGATATATTATGTAGGGAAATAATAAGTTTTGAAAGTGACTGAGCTTATATAACTTTAAAATGCTGAGGCTTGCATAAACCTTTATCGTGCTTGAGGTAGAGAAGGAAAAAAAGGTGTAAATCAATGGACAATTACCACAGGTCTGAGCACTTTGCAGTGAGTGACAGCTGTTGGATGTTGGACCTGTGAACTTAGAGTCAAAACAACACCTCACACTCAGCATTTTTACTGCTAAATGGATGAATACTTGCAGTGAGTTAAGTCCAACTAGAGATTCTGGGGAATTTTAATATGCAAATGCACAATAAAGATGTATTTGCTTGAGTTAGCAATAAGGTCTAGCTCCAGATTTTGAGAATATTTTTGTGGGAAGGCCTTGGAGAATAAAGCAGCCCAGTTCACTGTTGGCAGAATGAATATCCCAGGATTTTCATGTAACTGAAGAGAATTAGCCCCTGGCCTCTGTGGAAGGCTGGGTTTCCACCTCCAATTACTGTATGCCAGTACCAGCCTCAGAGCCCTTCTGGTGTGTGACTTGTTGCAACCTGAAAAATTCACAAGTTTTTCCTCAAAAGCTTTTTTAAAAATAGTTCTGCTGCTTAGGAAAGTTACACACAGACTCAGAGAGATAGTTGGTCTAAATAGCAGGGTTTAGGAGATGAGGAATGACATGTTGCTTTTAACGGTGCTTCAGACCAGCTACTGCCCTACTCCTGCAGCAAAGCATGGTCAGACCCCATTTTGTGCCTCTGGGGCTGATCCTGTCACATGCAGTTTGGATGTCTGTGAGTTTTGAGCAGCTCTATTCAGCTGCAAAAAATGTTTTCTTAAAGCCTGATCAGATCGAAATGGTGTTTGTGTTGTGTGTGACAGTGCTGCGGTGACTTCGAGAACCAAAGACTTCATCACAAAGAGGCTCCACTGTACCTCTGGTTTGGCTGATTAACAAATGCATTTAGCAACTGGAAAAATATGTTGTTGCTTTGTTGATGTGTTGACTCATTTGATGTATTTTAAAAGAAAACAAAACAACAAACTGCTTGTCCAAACGAGTCTACCGACATGTCTGCAGAGGTAGGCTGGGCTGGAGGATGTCGAGATCATCTCATCAGATTATTGTGATGTCTTGTTTGCTTCATGGTCTGTATGAAGAAATCACTTCTCTATTACCATCAGGTCTTCTGGGCCTCAGAGGAGGTTTCATATGGCATTGTTGTGACAAACACATCTACGCTTTATGAACAGCATGTCATGGGAAACTTAGCAAACCACGAAACTCAAGCAGGTTTGATATCGATAAAAACTGCACTGCACAGAAGTTATCTGAATGGTATTTTAATGACTCAGCCAGTGATAGGAGAAAATATTCCATTCAGTGCACAAGAGACAAGATGTGCAGCTGTCAATCTAGAGTAACAGAGGCACAGTTCAGTTTGCAGGCAATTTTATTTAAGGATGGAACCATTGGACAGGAGGTTCAGCACACATATATGGGTGATGCACTTCTTAGAGCGGGGGTGGTTCTATATTGTGTGGAGCTGGGTTATGGTTTGCATCCTGGAGTACCCCTGCATGAACTTTAATCTCTCTCTGTCTTGGTGTTTTTTATTTGGGAGGCCATACTCCAACAGTGCCAAATTCACCGCTGTGTTGCTGCGTTCTATGCCTTTCTGATGGGTTTCTGTAGCTATTTCAGGCAAAATAAGCAAATAGTCCTTTAGACAGTGGCACCTGGGAAGTTGCCTCTGGGGTTGTAATTTGTTAATTTGTTAATTTGTTGTTGTCTAATAATAGAGCTGTGCTGATGCTGCAGTCTCTCTGTGAGGGTGATATTGGCCTTTCCCTGTAAGATTCTCAGCAATTTTCTTTACACCACTCCTGAAAATCTTCCAGGCCTCTACCCTTGACTCAAGTTTGGTTGAAATTTCCCAGTGAGTTTGTTGGAGGGAGGGAAGAAACGATCACATAATATAAACTTTTTTCCTAAGAATACCAAACTGAAAACCCAAAGGAAGAATTTGAAAGTGAACACTACAAATAACATAAAAACTTGACAAATACAACTGAGTCTGTGCTATTCCCATGTTCAATATGGGCAGACTTATTTTTTCTTCCTTAAATTTACAATTCATTAGAGTATTGCTGGGATTGTTAAGCAAGATAAGATGAATGGAGTAGTTCAGACCTTCCCCAGGTACTGGCTAGACCTTCTGTTGTTTGCCAGAATTCTTCAGAAGTGCAGGTGTAAAATGCCCTGATGTAAAAATATGGCTTTTGGTGTACTCTTTTTAAAATTAGAGCTGCAATTTTTTGCAAGTTTTATGGTGCAGCATCTCAAAGTATGCAGAACTGAGTATACGGAACAAAATTGGGTGTTTTGTTTTAAAACTATGTGACACAGTTATGTCATTATATATACATATATACCACAATATGCAGACTTAGACTGTACAGTCAATAATCAGATTTTGAGGTTGATGGGCACGTTAACATAGGTGAAAGTGATCAAGAGTTTACTTCAAGTCTCCTGGTTTTGCTCACGTTTGAGGGACTGCTGCTTTGATTAATTATGAACATTCTATATGTTCTATAATATTTCTCTTTGAATATGAGAACTATCAAAATATAAGTGTACTGTTTACATAGGTGTGAGAGTTGCTGCAGCTGATATTCTCAGCTAACACTGGGTCCCAAGTCCTGGACTGGCTTCAAATTACAGACGGTTCCTTGCAAAGTGCAAAAGGGCAATTTCTCAACTAGGGTAAGATGAAGTTGTGAGAATTCAATTTTAAAGGCAAAGAATCAGAGTGGTTTAAAATAAGCTTTGCATAGCCTCTACCTCAAAGGCACTTTCTAAGGCATTCAGCTACCATGGTGATGAATGTGGTATAAATAGAAAATAGATTAGATAGAATCCAAAACGTTTCTGAGTAGGTCTAAATTAACAGTGGCCATTCAGGAAAGGGAGGTAGGAAGTCGCTGCGCAAAATTTAAGAAAATACACACCAATAGTAAATCTAGAGTAGCTTTTAGAAAGAAGAAGGTAGGAAGTAGTTGATTATATCATGGCTGGTAGTACAATATCAACAGGAGTATTGGATTCTGATTCCGTTCAACCCTAGCACAGAAAAAGCAGACACAGGAGATGTTTTAGAAACCTGAGAAGCACTGAGAAATTTTTAGCAGGGAGACAAAAACTTCTTTTGAACAGACAGGTCCCAGTAATGGCAATGTTCCCTCATAGCTATGAAGCCTATGAAGCACATGAGGGATCCCACAAGAGTGGGATACACAACTAGGAAAGACACTCAGAAATAAGACACTTATTCTGCAAAATACATCTCTGTCCCCCGTCAACCAAACCCTCTTTAACTTATCTTGTATCACAAGACCCTGATATAATTTAAAGACAGCAAGTACTTTTTTAGACCATTTGCATAAGCAGCTTGTAGTTTTTTGCCACAGTATATTAAGGTCTGTTTGGCAGGAATTAAAGGCCTCAACTTGCAGACTTATTTAAAGGACATGTAACTTCAGGGACATGGATGGTTCTGTTGTTTTCAGTGGGAGTACTCATTTACTTCAAATTGCAGGTGGACTGAAGTACCCTGCTGAAATGATCCTAGAAATAGCTGTGCACAGGTATAAATATACAATAAGCTAATGTGTGCTTTACAGATATATCTTTGTATGAATAGTTCACACTGTGTTACTGCTCTTTTTGGAGGCCTTTGCAGCCAGGGGGAAGGTTTGGCTTCTCCATCCATTTACTTTCTAGTGATTGAGTAACACTGTGTGATTGCTGGTGTGCGAACATCATTACTTGGTGACCTTTCCTAAGTGATTGTACGATGACAACTGCATAACAGCTGCTCTTAAACCAGCCTCAAGTTCACAACGATAAAGGGATTAAAGACCTGGTTTTTGTGCTGCTGCTTTCTGAGCTTCTGAAGTGAGTCTTTTTTGTCATTGCTTCTGATAGTTAGAAAACAAGGTGGGAATTCAATCATGTATTTGTGACTGAGATGTCAGCACTGGTTTTGGCTGGTAGGATGAACAAAATCAGAGGGGACAGTTTATCTAACTCAAAAGTAATTCACTGAATATGATATGATAGCAGTTCTCCACATAAAAAATCAAAGTTTAAAGAAAGAATGCTGACTGGACATGTATCTAAGGATTGAAAGTTTAGATTTGAAAGTAATTTTAAAAATACCCCAAAACATATTATTTGGATGAAGCATGATAGCTGGACAGCACAGAAACTTCACGGGACATGTGATAGTGCTTCCTCATCCTCAAGTTACACAATTCAAGACATTGGTGACCTCTCTGTGAGGAGTTAGAAGTGCAGGAGAATGTTCTTGGGGCCTCTATGAAAGTGTCCACTAAATAAGAAGATGTACACCCTGACAACTAATCCTTTCAACTAGAATTTACCATGAACATGTGGCCTGCAGGTAGGTTGTTTGGGCAATGTGAAGACCCACAGTGCCAGCAGCACAGTCCTTCAGGAGATCTTAGGTGTTATCAGTACCAGTGAGACAGTAGAGTGCTTCAACAGAGCAGCTCAGCAAGGAGGAAAAGCTGACTGAAGCCGATCTCAAGCAGGGGAGAGGTTATGTAAACAAAGAAAACTTTTTTTTGTAGTCTCATTTCTTTGAGGGTATGCAAACACTATTGGTTAACCTGCTAATTCATTTGGTGATGGCCCTGGACTCTGAGCTGCCACTAATCTTGTGCATCTGTTTTAAGAACCCCTGTCTCCTCCTGGCAGATTACAGATGTAACCAAAGCTGGGTTTCCATTACCCCTTCCCTGAAACAGCAACATGATACATGGTACTATTATACATACATGGGTATGGCACTATTACCTTTGGAGGTGCACGACCTAGAACACAACGTGCAGTTCATCTTAAGACAAAGCATCACAAGCACCCCCTTCCCACATACTGGCTTTTCATAGCTAAATGCAGATGTGCATTTTCAAAGTTATCTGAATTTCTTGCTCTGTTAGCGCTGAATAAATTCTCATGGGAGTAAAGGCTTGTCAAAGCTACACCACCTTCTACCCCCTTAGATTACTTTCTTTGTTGTAAACATACAGTAACATCAACACTTTAAGATAAAACCCCTAAAATAAAAAGTAAACCCCCAACCCTCTCCTGCCTACACAGTTCTGCCTTTGAGCCTGAAATGAAAGAGTGGTAGATATTTAGCCACATCACTTAACACACTCCTGGAAGGCATTTGGATGCTGTGGTGAAAAGGGGTGTAGACAAACCAACATAAGACAACAAAGCTTAAATTCTGTAACTCGTGGCAGGCACTACAAACATCCACACTGAGACCTCCTTGGGTGTCCATTTCCCTTCCAGCACAGCTTAAACTCAGCAACTGTGGTGACCTATACAGTGTTGAGAGCAGAATGAGATAATTATATCTGTGGGCTTAAAGCATGAAATGACATTACAAGGGCTGTGTTCCAAGGGAGAGGCCAGGCTATCCTCCAAACGCTGCATCATGATGGATTTCAAAGAATCTATCATTCCCTATATCTTAGATCAGGTGTCTTTTTCTTCCTTTTCTACCTGAGAAACTAGCTATTGTTATTACCATTTAAATAATCATTACATACTGGGTTTCTAGTATAGCACCAGGATGAATTAATGCTTGCCTGTTTCCCATTGCTCTAAGACCATCAGCTGGCGTACGTCATCACAGTTTCATGGCACAATTTCTGTTCCAGGTACTCCATGGACTTGTCTCTATGTTATTTAAACTACAGACAGATGTCATCTTCTGAAACAGCTTAAGATGTTACTATGCCTTACCCATCCCCTCACTTCTGCTAACAAAGCAACTTGTTTGAGTGCTCCCTAACCCACTTCAGGCACAATCAACACAGTTCGTCTATGGCTCCTATTTAAATTGTTTGAACTCAGCTGATTCTGCTTGAAGTGGGTTAGGGAGCACTCAAACAGCTGGGAGAGCTACCCGGGTAGTAATCAATGCCCAAGGGACTCTATAAACAGCTTGAAAAGAGAACAGCAGGGCACAAATGTTTCAAACCTCTGCAGCTGTTTGCAAATTGACTGTCTACAGAGAGCCTGTAAGCTGCACGTGAGCTATTGCAATACCCGTTTCCAGATGAGGCGTTCTCTCTCTTCAGCTGTAACAGCTAGCAGCTTCTTAAAAAAATAAAATGAAATGAAAGTTGAGAATTATAAGAAAGTTTATGGTGATGTGCCCATATAGCATACGAGCAGATACTCTCTGAGCCCAGTGCAGCATATTGTGCAACAGCATGGGAGAGGGGAAATTTTGGCCAGGAAAGTCAAAGCATATTCTTTCTTTTATCTGTTGGATGCTAAAGCAGCGCCTTCCATGTGCTGTTTGATTTCACTGGCCAGACGAGGGGGGGCAGACAATTTCCATCACGCTCCAATCCCCAGCTCTGGAGGTACTTATTAGAGTCTGAACATTCGCTGTTTCAACCCACCGATAAGGGAGCCCATCCAACAAACAAATTGGGCTCCCTTCCATCATGCTCTGTATCTTCCAAAATCTCCAAGGGGAACAGAGCGAACAAATATGTTGAGCGAGTGTGCTCAGTTTGTGGCAAACGGCAGAACAACCCCCCCAGGACATATGCACAGTCTATAGCCATCACACCAACACTGGGTATGAGGACCAGAGGATGCATCTCATTAATTTTCTTCCACAGGCCTTCAGTCAGCACAAGCTGCTGGTAAAGTAACGTGGAGCTGGGAGCGGGGGATAGGAAACTGCCCCCTCATGGGAAACACGCTTGCTCTGTAGTTCATGCTCAGGCCAAGGCATCTGGAGGAGCTATTTCTGGCATCGCACACACTCGCAGTGTGACCAGGGCTGAGTCACACATCATTATCCCGTATGCAAATTAGATGTCAACAACTTTGCAGGTGATGTTTGTTGAAACCTATTTTTTTTTTTTGTTTGAAGTGCTCAAGTGTACCAGTACATGGTATTCTGGTCTGACCTGGAGGATCTGTGGGCTGTAGCACAGCCACCTGCACCCAAAGAAACAGCATTTTGTGTTTTCACAAGTGATTGGTTCTACGTTGGTGTTTTTTCTGGGGGCAAACCCCACCTTCACTGAGACGTGAACTGAGGCAGGCCTTGCTCTGAGGGGCAGCAGCATCTGCAGCTTTTGCTGGGGGATGGTGAACCTTTTATTCCCCCTGCAACATGCATTGTAGCCTTTGCCATCATATGTAGCTTGGAAGAATCACAGAATATCCTGAGTTGGAAAGGACGCACATGAATCATCAAGTCCAGCTCCTGGACCTGGACAGGACATCCCCGAGAGCCACACCATGTGCCTGAGAGCACTTTGCAAACGTTTCCTGAGCTCTGTCAGGCTGGCGCTGTGACCACTTTCCTGAGGACCCTGTTCCAGCTCCCAACCACTCACTGGGTGAAGAACCTCTGCCTAATATCCAACTTAAATATTTTAATATCTAACTTAAGAAGATTTTAAGCTGATGAAATCCATCATATCAGGCTATCTACCAGGGGCCCTGGTTGACATGGGTGAGGAAGTGTTCTCACAAGCAGGACCTGAGCATGATGTCAGTGGTGTGGAATATTGAGTGGAACGTGTTGACTTTAGCTGGGGTTATTTTCTTCACAGTATCTAGTGTCTGGTTGGGATTCGTGCTGAGCACAGCGTTCATAATTTGGGGAACGGGAATCCAGTTTGGAAAGGGCTACCCAGGCAGGTGGTGGAGTCACCATCCCTAGAGATGTTTTAGAAAAGACTGGACGTTGTCTGGTCGTCCTGGGTGGTAGGCTGNGGGGAGCCGGCGGCCGCCCGGATGGTGGCGTAGGGCCCGCACTGCCGGCCCCGCAGCATGGCGAGCTGCCTGCCGCCCTGCGTGATCGACGGCGGCACCGGGTGAGTGCGGGCAGGGCGACCGGCTGCCGGTCCCCGTGCTGGGGACGGGGGGATGTCTCCGCGCCGCGCCCCTCCGCCGCCTCCTGCTGCCGGCGAGCGCTCCTCGCACGGGGCCGCGCTCCTGCCGTGTGTCCCGGTGTCTTCTCGGCTTTCTGAGGGGTTCTCTCTCNATGTCAGTGGTGTGGAATATTGAGTGGAACGTGTTGACTTTAGCTGGGGTTATTTTCTTCACAGTATCTAGTGTCTGGTTGGGATTCGTGCTGAGCACAGCGTTCATAATTTGGGGAACGGGAATCCAGTTTGGAAAGGGCTACCCAGGCAGGTGGTGGAGTCACCATCCCTAGAGATGTTTTAGAAAAGACTGGACGTTGTCTGGTCGTCCTGGGTGGTAGGCTGGACCTGAGGATGTCCGAGCTCTTTCCCAACCATATTGAGTCGGCAGTGCCGAGTTCACCAGCCAGCCCCGAGCGCGGCTCTCCGCCACAGACACAGCCCCGCACCGGGCTCCCCTCACGCCGCACCCGCGAGAGGGCTCTGACCCGACATGGCGGCCCGGGCGCGGGCGGCGGCGCAGGCGCGGGGGGCGGCGCTGGCGGCG
>VZSE01010764.1:0-94184 GCA_013398275.1 Promerops cafer | reverse complement strand
GTCTTCTCGGCTTGCTGAGGGTTTCTCTCTCCTCCGGCCTTAAGCGGGCTGGTGCCCATCGCTCTCGTCCTCCCTCTCCCCTTCCTGCCTTTCCTTCCCGCCCGAGCGCAGAGCGGGGCAGCCCTGCCGTGTGTCCGCCGTGGGTGTTTCTATGTGCCCTTTTCGCCTCTCGGGACGCGTTTTCGTTTGTGTCCTCTAGCTGTGAAGTATTGCATGATGCAAGTGCTAAAATTGGGGACGGCTGGTTTCAGAAGGCGAGAGGAGCGAGGAGCCCGCACTGAGAGCGGTCCGGAGACGGTACCTGGGAAGGTTCACGGAGATGCCCGAGCTGGCTGCAGTCCTGTCGGTGCGGTGCCGGGCACGGACACAGAGCCCAGCAAGCGCAGCTCCCCTGCCCCCGGGCCGCTCTCGGTGCGGGCTCCTGCCTCCTCTCCCCGTTTGAAATCCGCCGTCCCCAGTTTAAGCATTTTCAGCTGAGGTGGGAGCGCGCTGCCTCGCTCCAGTGATGTGCTTGGTCATTGGGTCATCTCTTCACCTTTCCCGGATGAGTGTGAGATTTATTCCATACTTAACCAAACCACAAGTTTTGTAACTCAAGTCTTTGAGGGCAAGAGTGACTGTGAATTGCAGAGGCTGTGCCTGGGAGGCGTTTCAGGAGCGGGTCTGTCCTACCTCTATGTGCTAGACAAGACCCATTCAGCATCCAGTCCTGCTGTGCCTTAAGGGGGAGGGTGTCAGAGGGAGCTGTAATGAAGGTAATACTGAATCTGTGATGTGCTTTTGCTAATTAATACCTTTCCTTTGGCCCAGCAGTTACAGACAGCTCTGAGGAGAGGAAGTGAAGCACTGGTCCATGAGTAACTATTCATGCGGTAGCTTTACTTGTCAGACTCGGTGTCACTGATTGCATTAATTTAGCCTTTCCTCTGCAGGGAATTTGCAACACTATTTTAATTTCTTTAATACTTGGAAAGTTATCTTTAAAATTTCCTGAACTGAACAATCTTTAAAAAACCAAACCCCAAACTAATCCAACCAAATCAAGAAACCCTAATCCCTAGGTAACCGCAGGAGCACTTTCCAGTGTTGTGGTGCCACACTGCCTTCTCCTGAAAAAGTGTGTCACATTTTGAAATATGTCTATATTAAACTGTCATGGAAGCTTTAGAGATCTTTGCCTGTTTCTGCTTATACCTTAGCTTACCAGAAACCAACTCTGTTCCCTCAGTGGGGAATACTGGAGTTCACAGCTGGAGTCTTTGGAAGTAGAATAGAGACCAGGTTCTACCTTGTGTGTAATTCTTCTTGCTCTTTAGATATTTCTTGGTAGTTTCCCAGGTTTCTTCTATATATTTGCTGAAGATATTTTAAGTGTCTGTTCTCCACAGATCTGTTGATATTACAGGATTACTACTTGATAGTTTTGAGAGAAATGGGAAGTCTAGGTGGATCCTTTAAAAAGGGTACAGTAGAAACTATAAACCCCAGAAAATGCATTAAATGCCAAAGCTGCCTTTTGCAGGAGACCCCCTTGGCTTTCAGTTTGTGTAGTAATTCTGGTGTTACACTAGCAGTAGATATTGCTGGCCAACAGTTACACAAAATAAATAAGGATAGGACATTGCTTACTGTGTCCTTTCAAAGAAATAATAATTGAAGTAGAATTTCTAAACTCTGTTTAGTGCTTGCATGGGTAAAGCTGATGGGTTTTGTGGGGGAGGGACGTGTATATTGTTTTGTTTCAGGGAGGGTTGCGATAGTCTCTAAGTGATGCACATTTGTTTTTCAGTGCCTCCAAGTGATCTTGATTCACAGGAGACAACATGATATCTCTGCTGGTGGGACTTGTGCTTGACTATGTTGTAGGGCACTCAAAAATGGAAGACATTTCAGCAAAGAGACTACTGAATGTGAAATAAGTTGTCTTGCAGAATTCAGGATGAAACGAGTCTGAACAAAAGCAGCCAGAAAAAGTAGCTTGACTCATTGATACGCAGTCTCTGGAATTTTCCTCTGTGTGGGCTGAAAACCTTCTTATTGTTAGAATGAATCTACTTTGGGTTACAAGCTTCAAACAATTCATTCAAATTATTCATGAAAGGGCTTTCAGATGAAAAATTTGGAAGAGCATAGCAGAAAAGGAAAGGTATATGCAGACATGCATTGTAGGACATTGTGTATATAAAATACACTTTTCTACTTAAATACCTGGTACTGAATGAGGTGTTCTGTCCAGCCACTAATCCATCTTTTTTTCCTGTAAGGGCTTTTAAGAAGTTTGTTAAAGGAATGGTTTTGTTGTTGTTTTATGCATAAGGAGGCTGGCTTAATTTACTGTAACTTGCAGCCACATGCCTCAGTCCTGTAAAATGTCATAATTCCTCCAAAAAAATGTAAGAACAGGTGTATAAAACATAGTTACAGACCTTCAGTGAGAAACGTATTTTTATGGCAGGATAGGATAACGTGCCTTTAGTCTGTTAGATACAGATGACTTGAATTTCCTTTGCCACAAACTGTTCATGTTCACTCTTTATTCACAAATCTTGCAGAAATAGTTAATAATTTGCTATAATCTCTTCCATTAGTATTTGCAAATGACTTGACACAGTGCAATTTTGATGCACTACGTCTTGATTTTCGCTGCGTGAGGTTCTCCTCGTGATCGGTTTACACATTGCTGTCACTCTTTTTGTGGAGAAGGGCATGCTATTTTTAGTTTCTTAGGACTACCAGGCCTTTTTGTGTTGCTGTTTTAAATAGCTTTAAACTTCATAACTAGTTTTATTAATGGGCATTTAGCTGTGGGACATCAGAACAGTAGTAGGTGGGTGGGCAAAACAAAGGTATCTTAAAATACCTCTCTGCAGTTTATTTGCAGACACTGAGGAGTGCTTCTGGTTTGGGTGTCTTTTATTGAAGCCATTCCCTTTTAGTAAAGAAAATGTACTTTGGCAAAGTCTTACAAATGAGTTTAGAGGTAAATACTTGATTTCTGGGAGAAGTGAGCTGGACTGGGTCTTAAAACTTGAAGCTTAAGGTGTTTTTTGATGATATTGCTATTAAAGATAGCTGGAGCCTCAGAACCTGCTATGTTTCCCCTCTCTTACTGTATTTCTGATGCCTAGTGAGTTGCTTTAGCCAAGTATTACCTCTGCTCTTTGCATGTGAGACATAAACAGGCATTATTGTAATTGCTCTTCTGGGTCTAAGGAGCTTGAGTTAATTAACTGTTGTTTATAATCATGGGCTTCAGTCCTGCAAAGTGCTAGACTTCGTCAAGAAACCCAATGGCTCTACTGTACTCTTTATTCTTACAGTGGCTGCTGGTGCTCTTGGGTAAATTGTGCAGACAAAATAGATTTTTTTTCTATTTGATATTTTCTCCTTCATGTCTTCTTCATTCCCATCCCTTGATTTCAAAAGTGTGCTTCCAAATCTTCATGAAGAACTCGTGTTGCAAGTTCCTCAGACATAATTGTAATAATGATAATAAGAGTCTGCTGTGGCAGCCTGGCATCACAGGTGTTCTGGCAGCAGTAGCCTGGTTATTCAGCCTCTTAGCTGTCAGAGAAAGTGTTCTATTTACAGAGGCTATTTGTTTGTTTACAGGACTTTCTCAAAGCATTCTGCTATTTTTAGTCACATCATATTTATCTTTTCAGAGGTTTTTTTGTGTGAATGTAACACATTGTTTTAAAGATGTGGGCCAAAAAAGCAATAGAGAGTGATCAAATGCTAAAATAGTTGCATTTGGGCTTTGCTCTTTTGCATACTTTACAGGGAAAAATTGGATGTCTTGTGTTTTCAGATGGATAAAGCAACTGCTCGAGTTTGTGATTTGTTCTCATGCTTTGGGAAGAATTTTGCAAAACATATCTTTCCTCTCTAAAGTGGTTAAGGGTGCAGCATCTGCTTCCCAGTGCAGTCCATTTGTATTTCTTTGGAGGCAATTCTTGATGTAAGTTTTTCCATCTTTCCATCTTGGTGGGACCTCAGAAGAGAAAGGGTTAGGATGACCAATTCTCATGCAAAAGTTTATGAAACTGGCTTGTGTACGAACTCCTCACCTGGTCAAAACAGTGTGGAGGAGACCACACTATTTTTAGAAATTGCTTGTTTCAACAATACGTAATTTCCAGAGATTTAAAAAAAAATTATTAGTCCTCCAAATCTCCTTGCATGAAATAGCCTTCGTCTATTGGATCTGTTTTCTGCTAATTTTTGGTGCAGTATCCTATATTTTGGCCAGTTTCCAGTAGGTTCCTATCTCACTGGCAACAAATTGCTGCTTTTAATGAAATTAAGTTGGAATACTGATTATCTACACATTCTGCTACAGCTGTCTCTGTAATTTTACAGATCACAAGATGTTGCATTACCATTAGTCTGCTAGGCTGCAACCCAGGAGAAAGAAAACTGTGTTTGAGATGCTTAAATATTCATTGGAGAAGGGTCTGGAGACCAGGTACCCTCTGGAACTGTTTCAGTCCAGAGCCTTTCCGGTCAGTGAATATTTAAATATCATATAGGAAAGGGAGTATTTTCTGTAGGAGGTCCTGGAAATGGGTCACCCAAACACTTTAATGTACCCTTGAGAGGTGGAATGAGTTTGAGTCCTGCTGGGCAGAACAGAGACCTGGGACCAAGTCTGCCATGTCCTGAGGCTCCTGGATAGCAAGGAGCAGCACAACTGCATAATCTCTTTTCCTTCTCTTCCTGAGTGGTCTTGGGAGAAATTTGCGTTTCCCTTCCATTTGATTTTGTCAAAAACACCTGAAATGTGTCTGCTTGTTCCAGTCTGTGTCTTGTTTGATCCTAAGTAGATTTTGTTTTTCTGCTTATTTGCTTCACCACTTAACTGAGAATTTATTCTCTTAGTTTTAGTATTAGTCTTTCATGGATTAATGACATGCAAAAGAAATCTTTCCATATGTTACCTTCTGTGAGATGAAATCTTTGAAGAGAGTTTTTTTCATTATACTGAGAAATAAACTTATTTGGTAGTTTTTTTTCAGTAGGTGAATTAACCCAGGTTAAAAATGAATCTGTAAAATACTGAGCTGCAGGGGTTTGGTAACTTTACAAGTTACTCTAATACGGGGATCTGATCCATTCTGGAGAGGGAAGGGAAAGCTCTTGCAGACTGGTGGCCCAAATTGACTTTTAGAGAGTGTTTTCTTTTTTAATACTGTGAGTGGGTGTGAGTTTAGCATGTGTGTTAAGGGGGAAAAGATGGCAAACTGAACTCACCTCTTGGCCAGACTTTAGCTTAAGAAATGAGTTGTGGTTAGACTGCAGGAACCTTTTAAATTTATTCATTCACACAGATACATAAAAATTGTATGAAAAGTATTTATATGTATTTACATGTATGTGTATGTAGATATTGTCTTTGGTTTTTGTCACTGAGGCTTGAAGAGGTTTTTTCATAAGTTTCTGCCTAATTGTCATTTCTAAGTCTTGAAACTAGGTCTTTTAAACAAAAAAAAAAAGTTTTCCTTGGTTTTCATTATGTTCATTTAGTCATGATTCATTTCAGAGAGAGAAAGAAGAGGAAGTGGTCTGTATTGGTCTTAAATCCCAGTGGAACTCCTGTTGTTGCTTGTTAAGTTTTAACAATATTCCCTAGGTAGGCCTCATTCTAAAATATGAAGAATCTTTGCAATAATAATAATGAAAAGAATTTTTACTAGTAATGTCCTTCTTTACAGTCAGTCTAATTTAACATCCTGATTATGTTTTTCTGAGAGCCACAGCAAGTGTGCATAAACAATTTGGATTAGACTGAAAGCATATGTCTGTAATGATGATTAAAAACCCAACAAATCCTTGCCTCTAAAACACAGTCCTTGTCTTTTTGGCCTTGGGGGGAATGGCTTTCTAACTATTGTTTGAAGTCTATTGAAGCCATAGCTTTGAAGAGAAGTTGAAATACAAATATTTAAGTTCCAAGGTCATTTATAATTCAATTTAGATTAATTCCTTTATCTAAGAAAACTGTGATTCTTAATGAGTATTTTTATACCAAATACTCTGTAAAGAGGAACCTACTTTTCAAGCTGCTAATGAAGATGCAAACCCTCTGCTTTGGCCATGGCATAATACTGTTTGCAAATATTGAGAGTAGGATGCAGACAAAGAGTTTAGGACCTAGACTGGGATTGGTCTCATTTAAGAATGTCACGGCTTTAGGTTTTTTGTGTAAAAATGATGTGAACAATGCTGATTTCCCTCAAATCATGCTGCTGTTGTACTTCTGTTTCAAGCTAATGGCAGTATTCAAGAATGACATCAGTCTCTGCAAGCATTCAATCAATTTAGTTGGATTGGGTTTTCTCTTACCACTTTTTCTGATGTGGGTTTTGTTGTTATTGTGGGTTTTTTCTTTCTTCCCCCCCCAGGAAATAGAGCTGTTTTTCATAATCTGGGATGTTAATTATTTCTGGTTGCTAAAGACCTGGAGTAGCTTGCAGCCACTAACACCTGTGGAAATTTTTATGTGAAAATGTCTTGACTTTTTTTTCTTCCCCCTTCTTTTTTCCTCTCAATCCTTTACTTGTTAAGATAGATGTTATATGTATATTGAAAGAAATGATCAATGCTTTGTACCATCTGCTGCCCATTTCTAAAGCATTTCATCAGTGCAGGCTTGCTTTGATAGCAAGCCTGCTTTGATAGGGATAGTGGGGATTTCCTGTGCATTTGCTATAAATCCTGTTTTATACAACTATAAACCTGTTGGGGGGTAGATGTTTTTCCAAAAGAATTGTTTACCTGTGAGTCATTTTTTGGTGCTCGTAGTATTTGGTGTGTTTGTGGATGATGCCTGCCTACTCTGCATTTTCTGCTATATGTTATGTAGTATTTGTCTTTTACCACACACAGATACTATACCTGTGACAAAGTGAGTTGTTTGTTCAAGGCCTGAAAGGGAATTGTATCAGGATTGTAACAAGAATTATCATCTGTGGTTTATACTTGTGGCACTGTATTATTTCTTTTNTTTTTTTTTTTTTTTTTTCCCCTAGGTATACGAAGCTTGGCTATGCAGGAAATACAGAACCTCAGTTCATTATCCCATCATGTGAGTAGATTTTTTTGTCCCTCCGAATTGTAACATACACTGCTGTCACTGAGCACTTTCAGGATTAAATGACGTGCTTCCAGCTCCCAGCTCGGTCCCGTGTCCATCTGGGGAGTGATATTCATCGTGTTAGCATCTTTGGCTGAAGTGCAGCTAAACAGAGCTCCTTGTTTGCAGTTAGCCAGGACTGTTGCTCATTAAACCAGCTCTTGGTTGCTATGACAAAGATGAAGAGAACTCCAGTCCAATTTCCTTTTTATCTCCATTATTTTTTTGCCAGGACTCTTGAGTAGACAGAATGCAATTTACCTCCTGTCTACCTGACACCATGGTTACAGCCTGGCTAATCTGGGGAAGGCTCCCAATCAAATTAAGTACTAAAGTGCAGGTGGTGTCTGCCTTATTTACATTGTCTGGGACTGTAGACAGTTTAATATTCAAAAAAGTTGTTGCTGTTAGAAAATGTTCCTTTTGGGTGTGTGTTTACCAATTAAAATGTTCTTGCACATTTAACATGCTTTTGTTGAACAGATTTACTCTTTAATTTTTTTTGTGTGTTAAACTTGTTTAAAATGTCATACTTGCCTGGTGTTCTTGATTTTAATTGACACCTTAATAGTTTCTCTGAAATGCTGTATATATATATTTATAAATAATAGCTCTATGTATTTACATCTATAATGGCATCTGTTACCTCCATTTATGTTAAACACTGCTTTTTGCTTTTTTTAAACTTTGCCAATTAATTATTAATGCATCTAGACTACCTTGTAGCTACTCATGGTAGAAAGTATAAAGATAAGGAGATTATAAAGGTAATTGGTGGCCAAAGAAGTGAAGGGGACACATGTTCTTTACCAGGTGTAGCTGCAGTACTGCTTTCAGTCTTGCTATTTTAAGTATTGTAAAATTTGAAACCTAAACCACTGGTAAAGATTTAAATGTCTTACGTTAAATAAGTGGGATAGTGGGGATTTCCTGTGCATTTGCTATAAATCCTGTTTTATACAACTATAAACCTGTTGGGGGGTAGATGTTTTTCCAAAAGAATTGTTTACCTGTGAGTCATTTTTTGGTGCTCGTAGTATTTGGTGTGTTTGTGGATGATGCCTGCCTACTCTGCATTTTCTGCTATATGTTATTTAGATCCTGATTATGACCTATTAAAAGAAAACTATATAAATGAGGTTATGTTTCAGTGGTACTTCATTCCATTTTTATTTTTAGCTTGCCCCAGATTTGATTTTTGCTGTCTCATCTTCTTGCCTACAGCAGCCATCATCTAATAATTTTAGTGGCAGTTGCAGGCTGCTAATGGGAAGCATAAGTGTCTCCAGAGATTTCTCTGTAGCACTGCAAATTGATTTGTCCCCTCCCTCTTTCCCCTTTCTCACCAACCAGGATAATGACTCCAATACTTATTTCTGAATACACAGTTTATTTTCTTCTTCTCTTGTGCTCTTCCTCTTTATTCTAGAGTTGAAACTCAGAAAATCATGTTGCTTACTGGAATGCTGCACTTGTACAGGTT
This sequence comes from Promerops cafer, assembly GCA_013398275.1. Lineage (NCBI taxonomy): Eukaryota > Metazoa > Chordata > Aves > Passeriformes > Nectariniidae > Promerops > Promerops cafer. Next base: position 85,566 of record VZSE01010764.1, on the reverse strand, counting down.
CAGTGACTGCTGTAGTCTGTAACAAAATGCATTTTCAGTATTTTCTGTGAATTACTATGTACAATAATGAGGGATGGGTGACCAGAATCCTGCAGGGTGCAGTGAGAATGAACTCAGCTCTGTTGGCTTGTCAGTAGATCACTTCCATGATTTCTACTTTTTATATCCCAATTTTCATTTCAGGAAAAGAATCCTTAAGTAAATAAACATTTATCACTTGGTATTTAGCTGTTTTAATTTTGTTTTGGTTTGTTTTTTGGGTTTGTTTTAAGGTATCGCAATCCGAGAGTCGGCCAAAGTGGGGGACCAGGCTCAGAGGAGGGTAATGAAAGGTGTTGATGATCTGGACTTTTTCATAGGAGATGAAGCCATAGATAAACCTACCTATGCTACAAAGGTGAGCATTCAGACTTTGACAGCCTTTCCCAAGTCTCAGATTTTTATGATAAAATGTTCTAGGACTTCTGGATAGCCATTCAAAACACGTTTGCTTTTTTGGTATTTTTATTGCTTTTTAAAAACTGCATGATCTGGTTCATGGCTTTAGCCTATTTTAGATATCTGTTTTACTAGTGCTGTCTTGTGTGGTTGGTGTTTGTGTAAATATTCATTGATACAGTGCAGCTGTTCAGTTTTCAAAATTCTGAGCTATTAAAATAGGCATATACACTGAATATTTAAATTCTTGCTGAAAGTGTACCCTTTTAACATGGCATATAAACTGGGAAATGTGTTGGATACTTTCGCTTCAGGGAATGTCACAATTGTTTTGTGAAGGGCTGTCTTCAATGCAGCTTTTCTGTGAATCATATTTTCCATACCCTAGTAAAGGACTTCTTGTACTTACAAAGTGTTACTGGCTTATGAACTATGTGGAAAAAAATCATATTTTATACATCCTTCTGTGTTACTTAAATGTCAGCTGTGTTCTTAACATTGAACAAAATGTAAACATCATCCCTGCCAGAAATTTTAGTTGAAAAATATATAGCCTATATGGTCTTTATTTCTTTTTATAATATGGAAAGGCATATTGAAGCCAAGTATGATTCTCAACTTTTTAAGTGATAACATTTCTACAAAGAGAAGTTAAAACACAGTTCTGCAACAGACTAACAGGAATAGAGTCTGGATTCTGGCTGCTAGTCCTGCAAGGTAGAATTGGGCTTGGAAGTACCTGGGAGCAGGAGGTAACTTTGAATTGTGCCTCTGAATTAAAGTCAGGATGGAGGGTTTGATAAGATACCTGTGAGATGGGGTGTCAGACTGCTCCTGTGGCTGGCTTTGTTTGTCCTTGCATGACCCAGTGCTGACAAGTTTTGCTGTTGCAGTGGCCTATCCGACATGGAATTGTTGAAGACTGGGACCTCATGGAGAGGTTCATGGAGCAAGTCATTTTTAAGTACCTTCGAGCTGAACCTGAGGATCACTATTTTTTAATGGTGAGTTAATGAGGCCTGGTAAGGAAGTAGTTTTGTAAGAGGAAAACCAAATATCACTCCAAGCATAAGTAGCTCTGCTGGAGGATTTTTCTCTGTATGTGTTATTTCTCTAGCAATGACAGGGTTTGGGTTGGGAGGGGAAAACTAATCTTTAAAGCTGCATTATAACTATATTCTGTTAATTTTGTGATGCAGGCTACTGCAGGTCAGCTATTGCTTTTGAAAAGCTTCAAACACTGTTTAAATTCTGTTTGAAATTTTTTATTTTGAGTGCACTGAGGATTTTGAAAGTTTGATTACCATACCAAGCTAATCAAGGCAGGATGCTACTGAGGTGCTTTTTCAAAACTCTTTGTTTTTGCAGACAGAGCCTCCACTGAACACACCAGAAAACAGAGAATATCTTGCAGAAATCATGTTTGAATCATTTAACATCCCAGGACTTTACATTGCTGTGCAGGTGAACAGAGTGAATGTGTTTTTCTAAAGTACAAAATAACTGCGGTGTTTTGGCCTTTCGTAGGCACATGTCTAAAACGTTTGAAACAGTACTTTTTGAGAGTGTAAATTAGAGCACTGTGCCTGCTTCTAAATATAAACTCCCTGTGCTGTAGGCAGTGCTGGCCTTAGCTGCCTCCTGGACATCACGGCAGGTTGGGGAGCGGACTCTGACTGGAATTGTCATCGACAGTGGTGATGGAGTGACCCACGTAATCCCTGTGGTAAGTAGCAGGGGATGCACTTTGAAATCAGCAGTGCTTTGGACAGGGTTTGTTTACTGTAAATTTAAATAAGAAGCATCAAATGAAACCTTATTTTTAAATTTTTAGTGTTGTCTGGGACTTCTTTCCTTGCAAAAGTATGTGTTTCATTATGTATTAATTCAGCTTGCAGACTACAGGAAGGTCACAGTAAGGAACCATCAATCCAGCTTTTAAAAGGCTATTTCTGTCTAAAACCTTAACTTCTGTTACTGTGATGCCTCAGTTCTCTTAAATATCAATGATTATCATGGGCTTATGTCTCCTGCATGCCAACAGTGTTCGACAAGAAATGTCCTAACTTTTTTGACACCCTGCATTTTGACTGTTTAATATATCTGGTAATGTGTCCTTTTTATATGATTTGTTGTATTTTATTGTTTCCACTCAGCTTATGTGGAAACGACTACAAATTTATATAAGTACCTGTTCCTATACATGGTCAATCTCATCAGTTTGGTTATGTGAGGATGTTAAAAATACAGAGTTACCTGTGCATACTGACATCCGTTGATGTGATTTTGTGTATTTTTGAACCATACTGTGTCCTTGAATAGTCAGGTATATTAGAAATGAAGATTTGATTCCCTTTAACTTCATCTTGCATTTTGGTGTTAACTTGGTCTTCTCAATATTTTGCCATATGGGCATTGCTGAGAACAAACAGCATTTACTGCGTGAAACCCTGAAAAGTGTTAAAAAAAGCAAGGGAAGAAATAACGTGGCTCAGCAATACCAGTGTTTTCAGTAAATGCATCCTAAAAAAAATTCAGCAAGTAGATTCCTTATTTTTGTTGTGCCTATTGTAAGATCCTACTTCTGTTTGAGTTTTCTATTCCTATTTGATTTTTCTTGTTTGAGAAATTTAATTTTATACTTTTTTTCTATTAATTTTTCACTCAAACAGAACACAGGTAGTTTATTTGTATTACATTTGCTTTTCTGATGATTCCATAAAGGAACCATCAGATCTGACTAATGTGTACAAGACTGTTTATCACTTGTGTATCTATCAGTCAATATATGCTTATATGTGGTAATCAAGGTCTATAAATAAAACTGATGCCCACTTTGCAGTGAGGTGCATGTTTTTAGAGTGATTTTACAGTTTCAAGATTTTACTTTTAATAGAAAACCAGAGCATTATAAAAATGAATGTTAATTATTGATACACAGTAAGTTTTCTCCTTAAATGTGTCTTTTCCTCTCCTCCTACATAGGCAGAAGGCTATGTAATTGGAAGTTGCATCAAACATATTCCTATTGCAGGTAGAGATATTACTTACTTTATTCAACAGCTTCTAAGGGAAAGGGAGGTAGGAATTCCTCCTGAACAATCTCTGGAGACAGCAAAAGCCATAAAGGTACACCCTCCTTTATCTCTTAATAAATACATAGTAAATCTCTGTGAGCTACTTTTTTGGCTTTAGCAAGTTGTCAGTGGCTCTCTTAAAAATGCAGATGTAGGCAGTGTATTATAATTACACCAGCTTCTGGTGGTTTATCCAGTCAAATGTGGGGGGAGGAGAAAGAGGAAGAAAATACTCATGCTAGACTGTTTGGAGTGAGTATGTTCCGCAGATTAAATCAGCATTTAATTTTTGGAGTTGTTTAAAATTTGCTTTGTAATAGAATTTTAAAAAGAAAAGTAGGGTGATTGTGTGGGCTTGCTCTTGCAGTGAAAGGTTGCCCTTGAAATTCTTTATTGTCACAGACCTACTGTTGGTGATGTTTTCATTTTGAGAGAGGAAAATGTAGCTGAGTCAGCGTGTGCAGCCCTTTGGGAGCAAATGGGCCTCGTGCCTTGAGGGGCTGAGGCTTCAGTAGTGATTTGGGTGAGAAAGTCCCTTGAACAGCTCCATCTGTAAAAATGCTCACGTTTTTCTTTCTCTGATTTTCTTTTCTGATTTTCTTTTCTTTTCTGAATTCACTGATGTACTGATTATTTCAGCTATTTTTAACACCTGCTGTTTCTCAACAGGAGAAATACTGTTACATTTGCCCTGACATAGTGAAGGAGTTCGCCAAGTACGACGGAGACTCTCGCAAGTGGATCAAACAATACACGGGCATCAACGCCATCAACAAAACCAAGTTTGTTATAGATGTTGGCTACGAGAGGTTCCTCGGGCCCGAAATCTTCTTCCATCCCGAGGTAAGAGCAGGGAATAGCTGGGTTCAGTTGCGCCATTCCCGGTGCCTGGGCGCCATCCCGTGGCAGTGAGGGGCCAGTGACTCTCCTAAACGCAAGCCAGGTGCACTCACTGGTAACTTCAGCACAGCAGAAAAGTGTTCTTCTGATGTCCAGTCTAACGTTTAAAACATCTTGTTCTGTTCCTTTAAAGGCAATCTGAACTTGAGAAGAAATTTTTGAATTCACAGTTTTTGTGTAGTATTTTCCTCTTTCTTTCAGCATCAGTTTAAACAAGTCTGCCTTTATACTTTGTATGCTGCCAGTCCCTTTGGGCACTACCAAGCATGGCATTGATGATATTCTAAATATTGGATGCAGAGTTTTGATACTGAGTCAGTTTGAAAGGCATGGATGATAAATTTATCCCTGAAGGAAGTCTATTGAAATCTTTCTCGGTGTGATCATAAGTAATATGTACAATTCTGGGAAAGATTACTGAACCTCATCTGTCTGATTTTTGGTAGTTCAGTTTGAGTGAGTTTCAGGATATTGTTGAGAGGAAGGAGTCAGGTTTTAATACAGGTCGTCTCCATTCCTGCACACTTGGTTGAACTTATGCAGGCACCCATAGTCTGTAATACTTTTAAAAACTTTTATAAAAATCCACATCAACACTGGTGAAGTTTCCCTTTTTCTACCCTCCTCCTTGGAAGAATATTAAAAAGCTTCTTTCTGTCACCCTTGTATCTAAATTCCAGCTTTAGTCTTCTGTGGTCAGTTTGTAGCTATCTGATCTTCTGCCAGTATTAAATCTCTGGGCTAAACAGTTTTTCTTCCCTGCTATTTACTAATGTGATTTAACTCAGAAGCATTGAATCCCATGTCAGACATAATTTTAAGAGCTCCTCTAAAAAGACTGTTGAGAACGGGATAAAGAACCAATTTCCATTTTTTTCATTTCTTGGTAGTTTCTTGACTCTGTATTGAAAAACCACCCAAACCTGAACTGACTTCCTAGACAAGAAAAACATAATAGATGATGTGTGCTGCATCTAAAGAGAATTTCTTGTTGTGTTTCATTAACTCCTCACTTGAAAGGGTAGCATCTTAGCTAGGTAAAAGCTGCCTTTGGTAAAGCTGTCTTGTAGTCTTTTCCTATTTTCAGTTTACAGAATTTGTTCTGAAGTTTTTAATACTCCTGAAGTTAGGTCTTGGGGCTTGTGACTATCCAGATTATTTCTCTACTTTTTAAATTAGATATTTTATTTGCTGTTCTCCAGCCATGTCGTATTGGCTGGCAGATGGCAATTTTACATCCAGTTCTCTTGTCCCTGTTCTGGGATGATGTTATACCCTGCCTCTAATTTCTACTTATTCCTTTTCCCTGCTGTTTTATCAATATCTCTGTGGAGAACTCGGGAGTTTTCAGGCTGTAGTTCATTCAGATGAAAACTCGGTGTGCAGCAGCTTCCATTTTGATTTATATGGCTTCATGTTTTTGCTTCTTGCGTGATTAATTCTTACTGTGGAAGTTAGCTTGAATTCTTGGGAAGTGCCTCTGTCATTCTTAGGGCTCCTGAGCTCCAAGCCAACTTCCTTTGCTGATTTTCTCTCAGTTCAGTGTATACTTGTTATGTTTGACTGTTGTTATTTGTTCATCCATGTAGATACCTCATCTTGTTTTGAATGTAAATCCCACATACGTCTAAACAAAAGCTTATAATATATCTAGAATAATACATTATTTTGTATTGGTAATTAATTTAATTTTTCAGAGTTTAACCTCTGAAAGGAAAAAAAACCCCTGGGCTATTACCAGTTCTTTTCTTTAAAGCTTATGTGAGGTTTTAAGTGGAAAATTTCCACTAGACTGTTTTCTAGCATTAGCAACTCTTGACTCTCTAGTTTTTTAAATGCAGACATTTACATTAGCACTCTGTTCATGTTTGCATTGATGGGGGACTTTCACTCAAAACCTTAGACTATTTATGCTTTATTGACCATTAGATACTTCCTGGGCTTGGGGAAAAAAAAATCTGACTTTTGGTGGGGATTTAACTGAAGTATTTTAGTAGCATTAAAATATTTTTGCAGGGAAACATTCTGATTTGCACACTGGTGTTTTTAATCTCACTTGAAAGGAAAGGCAGGACCACAGTGAGTGGTAACAGTGTGTTTAATATTGCAGGAGAACTCAAACTGATCTTGCAGGCAATAAAAGGGCATAGTGCATAGATTGTAAACAGTGAATTTCTGACCAAGGAAGAGAATCTGAGTTTCTCAGCAGAAAAAGAAATTCTCATTTCCCTTGTTGAGAAGTGTTTGTTTTAATGCAGAATAAGTGGTGAGCAAGACTTGAAACTCCTAGTCGTCCCCTATTATAAAGTCTCTCCACAGTCTTATTTCTGCCTTTTTATTTCTCTGTTCTTATGAATGAAAAATCTAATGCCTGTTCTGTTTGATTTTAGTTTGCTAACCCTGATTTCATGGAATCCATTTCGGATGTAGTTGATGAAGTTATACAGAACTGTCCCATTGATGTCCGGCGTCCATTATATAAGGTATGGCCTTTTTCTTTCAAGATTCATGTAATTTATTTAAAGCCTAAATATCAGCATCATGGCTGCTTTTTAGTTTTGGAAGAAAACTTTCTCTAAAGGCTTGATACATAGGTAAGTATTGTCCCTGAAGAGCTGTGGCAGAGGGATGTTTTTTGTATCTGACATTTGTAATGTGAATTCTTGTGCATGGAGGACTTTTGGTTTTGTCCATTTTAAGGTTTATACTTTTACCCCTCTCAGTCCCCTCCTTCTCCTGCTTTATTAAGTAGTGGTTTCCAATATTTTTTTTCATAGTCTTGTCTTGCACCTGCCTGTTGTCTGCAGTTTAGTCAGTACTGCATCACTTATGAAGTACATGAAAGCTGAAAATATTTTAGGAGAAAACAATTAGGCCAGCTTAAATGTGCTTAAACCCAGCATGTAGTCCAGAGAGTACTTTCATTTTCTGATTCTTTAAGGAGTGAAAAGTAAGGTACTGACATGCATAGTCCATGGCAAGCTCTGTCTGTATTGGCAGCACATCCCACATCCCATGGTTCCCTTTTTTCTGCTTGTGCAGGAGCAGTACAATTTTGGAAATAACAGCATAAAGCTGTAGCACACAGAGATTTGTCTGCTCATGTAAAAGGTGGTAGTGTTCCTCACCTGGCAGAGTGAGCATTAAGTTCCAACTAAGTCATGTCTCAGGATAATTTGTCACCATTAAAATCTTACAGTCTCTTCTCCTTGCCTGGTAAACACCCTCTATAATCTAGGATGAGATGTAGCACTCCAGAATAGGTCTGTGGGGCAGGATAAAAGGGGAAGTTGAACTACCTTACAGGCCTGTATGTCAGTTCTGCAGTAGATGTCTTCAGTGACTTCAGGCTTAAGTAGCAGCAGGGTTTAGGGACCCCTTAGTGTGTGGTTGTGCTTAGGGGTCTCTGCTTTTAATCTGAAAGACCAAAGCTTCCTCAGAGCAACAGATTCTTTGCTTGGTAGGGTAGGGTTGGGTACTGATTAGAAAGGGGTGTTTAAAATTTGAGGTTAAGTTACTTCTGCCTCATGATAATCACTAGACAAATAACTTTCCCTTGGCTTGCCACTGATTGAGACTTTGTTTTTCCTTTTTCTGTTTGTTATACTTACTTAATTAAAATAATGTTTTGCAATTACCTGTCGAATGTACTGAGAGGTGTCAGTAGTTATTAATGGTAATAGTTGCTCTCTTCTTTAAGCAAGGTCACTTCAAAGGGAAAAGCATCTCTTGTTCTCACTGTTTAAAACAGTGTATGGATGCAGAAATATTCACTCATACTTTCTCTCTGAGGTTTATCAGTATGAGGTTTATCTCTCATACTTTCTCTCTGAGGTTTATCAGTTTCACTTGCCCATGGTGCTGAGTGGTGGCCAGTCAAGGCCCTGTGCTTTGGTGCTGAGTTTCCATCAAATGTATTTGGATTCTTCCTCAGTGTTCCTGCAGAAAATACCTAACAGTACCCTTATTGCAGGTTTTATGTGGTATGTAGTCTTTGAATCAATGTTCCACAACCCATCTTTTGATGTCCTGTGGTATTTCTGAGTTTTATTACCAGTATCCCTGTTTCCTAATCTGATCAACATCTCTCTCACAAGGCCAGTTACCTTACTTCATGTTGATGTTTGGACCAGCAGAACCTTGATAAGACTTCTTTAGCCAGATCTGTGACAACCCAGCTTAAAGGGAAGAAAGCATCTAAGATTTGTAAATGCTCATTGGTAAAAAGAAATGAGAAAAGTCAGAGGGTCTGAAAGTTATGTTAATAAATTACACACTTGGCATGGAAATTGGTCTGTTAGTCTCTGACCTACTATTTAAGCACACAGCAGTAGGTTTTGGGTAAAGGGGTAGGGTGAAAGGGAGGAGAGGAACTAAAGAGGGAGAGATGAATTAAAGAAAGAGAGAAAAGGGAGCACCAGGTCTGGTTTCAGTGTTGATCCACCTGCATCAGTCTGGCCAATGACATGTCCCAGGTCCTGGGGGCACCCCCCAGGCTTGGGGTGGAGGTGCCTTTTTATGGAGAGGTTTCTCTGCCCCAAATACGGGTTTCTTGCTTTCCATGTAAACCAGTTACCATGTGCAGTCTGTTCTTTCAGACCTTTCTGGAAATGGGTTGGAGGGCTTAGGGGGCTTTTGGTGGTAGTAATCCCACCCTATAGTCCATGCCAACTTCTCCCACTTGTTCCTTGTACTGTGTTGTGGTTTCTTCTCATGGACAAATGCCCTACATGTGCCTGGCCCCTCCTCTCCAGCCAAATCCTGTTCTTTCTCACCGTGTGTTAATACCAATAGTCCCTGGTTATTACCAGGAATTCTTGTCTGCTGTTACCAACAGTCCTTGCTTGGCTCCACAGCCATTTAGTTATTGGAGACATACACGAGCCCCTTATTTTCTGGGAATTGAGAGCTCAAAAGAATTCCACTTTGGACTGCTGTTTACAGGATCAGTAGAGAGTAGGCTTTAACCATAGTACTTTCCCATCCTGGCCACAACTTGAGTAGGTAAGTTTCTTTGAAAGTTCAATAACAGAAATATTATTTCACTTGAGTTGTTACGTGGGCAAGAAGAAAGTTTCCAAGGCTGTTTCTCAAACAGGTTCTCACTTAACACCTGTTAGTTCTGGGAACAGACAGTGTTTCTGTTAAGCTCAAGAAGGGCTTAGTCCAAGTGCAGTGTCAGGGCTGAGGCCTAATGAGCATTTCTCAGATCCCATTGGGGTCTGGGGGAGATGCACCCCTAGAAATCCATCCTACAGCTGAAGTCAGCTTCTCTGTGTCTCCAAAAGATCCCATAACCTGCAGGTGCTCAATACCAACCACAAACATCCTTTCACACATGATGAAGCCTTTTTTAATTGTATAATGTTTGCAGCAATGCACTCTGTAATTCCCATGATTACATCATCTTAATGTGATTGCTTGTAAAAACTGATCTGTATTCTCTAACACAGAGTTGAGAGATCTGGATTGCTTGGGATGAATTGCTTTCTGCTAAAAAGGAAAAGATGGGTATGGGTTTGAAACCAGGGGACTTGCATTGAAATTTGAAGAAATGAGGTGGGTTTTGGTGGGTTTAATATTGAATTTTTTTTTTTTTGGCAAACCCAAAACTTCAGAAAACAAAATGAAATTTAAAATGAGTGCTCAAATGAAATGAGAAATGACAGAGGAGATAATTTTTGGACCTTACCACGTGGATGAAACAATTTGGCATCCTGGCTACGTTGATCTTTCCTGTGTGTTGAATTACACTGAAATATGACCCATCCTGCATGCTGCTAAAAATCTTGCATTTGTGGGGCTCAGTGAGACATTCCATCACCCTTAGTGTTCTCTGGAAAGAATGGTGTATATTTAATCTAGTTCTGTTTTTTTGAGAATTTCTTAGTTTCCTTTTTTCTTAAAATATTGTTCCACAACCTTTCCTTGTACTTACTTCAAAATTATATGGATACATAGTATAACTGACCTCCCAGAAATGGAGAGAAATTACAGGGAGAATGCAGGAGCATGATGGGGGCTGTGGTCTGCACAAAAATGAGACACTTCCCCAGTTTTCAGGTTCCTGTGAGCACACCAGTGAGCTCTGTATAACTACTGCACACCCAGCTTGGATCAGTGATGAACATCTACTCCTGTGGTACAGCCACAGCAGATGCTGGTGTGGAATGTTTTCAGCACTGATTGGTGTTTAAGTCTCTTTTTAACCCCAAAGTGCTCTGTCAGTTAGGACATGAGTTTTTGGCACTTAGTGTCAAAAAACAGTCTCCTCCTGAATGTAGTTACAGTAATTTCAGAGGTGGACAGAGGGCTTTGAAAAGTTTTAAAAACTGCTTGCTATCCTAATAAACAGTATTTTTTGTTAGTAACAGGTTCAGAAACTATCACTTTTATTCCACACTCTGCTTCATCTTTCTTTTCTCTTATCTGGAGTCTCTCCCCAGGTACTTCCAGAGTTATGATGAGAACAGTATTAACAGCTCTGAGGTCCTTGCCTTCTCCCAGTACAAAGGATAGAAGTGTAGGGTCACTGACTGTCCCAGCAATTGATTTCTTTCAACTTTTCTCTGCTATGTTTTTAGCACAAATACCTGCAGGAAAGAGTATAAGATAAATTGCATCTGAAGCCAGGTAAATTCTGTCAGAAATACCTCCAAAAGGTCCTAGCCAAGCATGCTTTAGCATTTGTGAATCAGATCATACTGAATTAAATTACAGCATCCTTGACCTTAAACTTCTAAGCCAACTTCTCAAGTTGAAAATTCTGCATGAGGTGAGGGACTGTAGGATATTGGCAAGTGTGGTGTTTTATTGGAGATGAATTATCCAGCTTTTCCATGGAAACACAGGTGCATGGAGAGAAGATTTTGACAAATTGGCTCTTTTCTTTAGAGAAGGCGACTTCTTAGCTGGGTGTGCCATTGTTGTGGACTCAGTCTCTCTCAAGATGAAAACTTAGTGGAATAGTAAAGTCAAGCTCGTTGCTGCATTTAAGACTTGGACTGTGCTTGTTTGTGTCAGTGTTCACTCAGTAAAACTGCCGAGCTCACAAGAGCCCATCCTCAGACACTGGAGAGGTCCTGGGTGCAGGGGCTAATGGGGTGGCAAAAACCCCCTGAGACATCACTTCTGACTTCAGGTGCTGGTAAATAGAGTTGGTGTGAGAGCAGCTCCAGCTGCACACCATGGTGGGTAGATGGCACTGTTGGACTGGCTTTGCTGATCTGTGCTCCAGCACCACAGAAATTCCCTGTTACTGACCCAGAGCAGAGTGGGGAGACTCTGGGTGAGGGAAGGAGGGACTGCCAGGCCATGGCATCTGCTGGCACCGTGACAGGACATGGGAAAGGAGCAGCATTCCTGCTGAATGCTGCAGTATTCCTGGGGTATTTGAATGAAAGCCCCAAGAGATTAACTCTGCCATTGTAGCACAGGAGTACTGAGGAGAAGCCCTGCTTATTCCTATCACAGCTGTAAATAAATTTGTAAGATTACTCCTACTGGTTGGTTTAACAATAGCTCAGTGCATCTGCAGGATTTTCTGGTTCCTTTTGTGTCTGAGGCGTATTTCTGCAGAATGGCACCACCATTAGTCATGCTGAAATCTCTTGCTATGACTTGAAATGTGAAACGAACGTTAAATTCATGATTTTAAGGAAAAGGAAATGGTTTCCTTATTATTAGAAGTAAATGTATTTTGAAAATAATGTTTTTGACAATGAATTTAATTCTTTGTGCTATATTTATTGTTTGGTATGAACAATATTTGTCCTTATACTTTCCATACTGTGTTGGCAAATAGTGCCCTGTTTTAACCAAATTACAGAGACGTGTAGCTTAATTGATTCACTTGCTAATGAAGTGCTTGGCTTCAGCTTATGAACCTTCCTGGTTTTACCCATAATAATTTTTATTAACAGTCATATATTGATCTCATTACATGTCTCTGGTGGTCTGGTCATGTCATGTTAACTTTAATTTAGTCTGTCAGTTGGAAGGAAGGGAAAATAGGATGTGTTGTTCTTACTTGCCAGAAAAGCAGGGGATGCTTTTCAGTTTGGTGCTGCAAAGTCTGATGTGTCCAGCTGAGAGTGTGCTCACAGCACAGTGCAGTGTGAAGATGCACAAACCAGTTCAGCACCTTGTGTTTGGTAGTGCTGAGTTCTTCAGGATCTAATTTCATTCTTTGGAATTTTTATGTAAGCTTGATTTAGTCAAAGATTACTGTTACAAGAGCTGGGTTGCTTTGCTGGGTAATTTCATGTCTCTGCAGTGTTACATTGTACAGGCATAATACCAGAAATGGTACAATGAGAAACTCAGTTCCACAAGTTCATAAGAGAAGCAAAAGGTACAGAGGAGAAGGGAGAAATTTCTTGCCAGCCCTCTGAGGTGATCTCGATGATCTCAGAGGTCTTTTCCACCCGTAAGGATTCTGTGATTGATATCCACTCCCGTAGTCTCCTTCCAGAAATAGCCTACTGCCATTTATTTACTTGTTGTGGTTAACTTTTTCAGGTGTGTGGAAGGGCTTCCTCCCTCTCTGCTAAGGGAACACATTCTTTCAAAACATCTTAAATGTTCAGCCAGTTAGCTATAAAAGTGAAAACCAGCTGGAGGTTCTTTCCATCAGCAGGTATGATAATTGGTGTTAGCTGGGAAACATGTGGGCTGCTTGGAGCTGTTCAACCAGCTGAAGTGTGTTTGAGCAGAGTAAGATCAGAAGAAGCCTTCTTTAAAGGAATCAGCTGGAAACAGATACTTAAAGCCTAACTTCTTTGATGTCTTTTTCTGGGAGGCCAGAGGATTCTCTGACAGGCTGAAAACCCAAACATCACTAGTAAGCTTTCTCCACAGATGTATTTAGCATGCTTTATTTTTATGGTTTTTAAATAGTTATTGGGATTACTCAGATTTATTCTAGAGAAGATATTTGAGAGGTCAGGATGGAGGGAGGTGGGTGGTCCCCCCTTGGTTGTATTTTGGGGTTTGTTTTTGTTTTTTTTTAATCTGACCATCTTTTCTCACCTTTATTGTGTCCTTTGTGAGTGGTGGGTGTGGTGTTTGAAGAGTTTGGAATGGATATGGATTCTGCTTTCATTGTAAGTGGGGAGTACCTGGCTTCTGACCTGACTTGCTGAGTTGAGAACTTGCTGAAGGCTGTATGGCAAGTCTTCTACTAAGAGTTAGCATGGATTTGGTCTGACACTGACAAGAAGTGCAGGGAGCAGGGGAACTCTAACTGTATAATTAAGCATCTTTTAAATGCAGTTGGTGTCTCCTAGTTACTTATATCTAGAATTTTGCTTAGCCTGGCTGGTCCAGATATGTGATAATGAGGTGACTCATCTTTTCAACATTTGTACCTTGGTGCTTCTATTCTCCTTGGGCAGTGTTATTGTTGAACTGATTTCAGTGTGTAGAAGTACTTGAATAATCATAATTTGAAGAAGATGTAACTTCTTAGCCTCTAACCTTGGAATGGTAACTAGGTGCAAAGATCCTCCCAATGATGCTGCTAACTCTGTAGTTACATGAATTGGTCTTGGGTGCATTCGAAAAATTACTCTTGGGTTTATTCTGGAATCTATTTTTAGTGATAGCATTGTCCACTTTATGGAGTATGCTTGAAGTTTAATTTGCTTTGAATAAAATTATTGCTTTCACGTTCTTCGCCAACTTCATTATCTCCAGGTAATATTTTCTGATGACATCTTTTTAATTGCTATTTCATCACTCAGGTTGGTTGTTGTCTTTTTTGTCCGTTAGCAATTTCCTTTTCCCAAGTGGAGTGCATGACCAGTTTGATGCAGGGGAAGAGATGTTGTTCTGTATGGGGAGAGTAGGGGGAATCCTCCCTCCTGCTGTAACTTTAGGATCAGCTGTGATTTCTTTTTCTCTTCTTTGTCCTTCTCTTTTCATTTTGGAAATGTTTCAGTAATGTTATGGGGAATTGTGCTTTTTTTTCTTTAAAGTACACCTGCCTTGTTATGCATTGTTTTATACTGTAGATAATCTGAAGCTGTGAAGAAATGAGTTTTTCCTACTGTAATGGTTTTTATGATGTGCAGGGATTTTTTTCTCATGAATAAACAAACAGCTTTCTTCTCACTTTACAAGGTACAAACAAGATTTCTCTGGTTATCTGTTGTTTAAATCCAAGCACTTCTGCACCATGCAAGTGTCAACACTTATTATGCATGTCTTTTGACTCTTTGGATCCATGTGCAGGCTGAAAACAGTGGGTCAAGAATTCTTTCATTATGTGCACAGTCTTGGTCTGCAATGTCAAAAAATGTTACTGAGAGATAATCCTTGGACCTGTGTACAATGAACTCCTGATCCAAGTTCCTTGTGGACATGTGTCAAAGGCATGTGAGTGGTTTTAGCGCTGTGCAAGGGCAGATGTGCAGTTTTGTCACATTGAGTTCTTTTTTCTGAGCATCAGTTGCATTTCTGCTGCCACTGATTTTACGTTTTAGGGGTCTTGTTTTGAATCCCCCAACTTTGAAATGACTTCTGTGTTAGTCTGAGATGCTGTAGTGTTATCAGAATTAGGGATGGGAAATTCTAAAATGTGTGTTTAGAATCCAAGTACAAGTCCAGGCTGAGAGGCATTTGGTTCTGCTCTGAAAACTGATTAATACCAGACAAGCAAGGGAAGAGGCATCATACCTTCTTCTGTGCTGCAGTTCTCTGTGAAGGTGTGGTGCCTTTTTGAAGAACTCTGGAAATTAAAAAAAAAAAAATAGAGTTCTAGATAATTTTGTAGATTTTTTAGCTATGTAATATGATGAAACTTGAGCCTTATTTAGGGTCAGGGCTAAAACTGCTTGCTGTGAACATCCCCCGAGAAGCTTCTTGATGTAGTGTCTTATTTCTGCTGCTCTGCATATGTAGAGTACTGGCTTATGGTTTTAATGGATCCTCCTTTATAATAACCCATTCTACATAAAAGCATTTAAAGGAGAAAAATAGGGGAGCCATGAACTTCCTGTAAATTGGGAGGGTGCTTAAGGTGTCCTACTTACCTTGTCAGCTTCCTAATGATGCTGAAATTCACATAGTCACCTCTGCAGTGTTGGCTGTTGGGAAACTTGCTTGAAGATGGATTTACAGAATGTGTCTTTTATTTCTGCACAGAATGTGGTCCTCTCAGGAGGATCCACAATGTTCAGGGACTTTGGACGACGACTGCAAAGGGATTTGAAGAGAGTGGTGGATGCGAGATTGCGGCTTAGTGAGGAGCTCAGTGGTGGTCGGATAAAAGTAAGTGAGTGTTTCAAGTGCATTTATTACATGACTAGTGACAGAAATCAAGTTCAAAGTTTTCACCTCACCAGTGAAAATACTAAAGTAGGATATGTTTATGTGTTGTTAAAAGCACTGGTAGCCTTGCAGTGTATGACATCTCTTTATAGGAATCTTAAAATTACTGTGAGCAGTTCTGGTTTTCCTTCTAGGAGATGTGAGAGCAGTAGGCAAGAGGGATTTAACTTTGTGCCCTTCAACATAGTTATCATGAAGAGTTTTATACTTGGTCTCCTAGAGGGAGCATATCTGAGTAATAAGTGTGGTAGTTATGTGAATGGGGGGGTTGAAGGTGTCTGATTCTAACTATGTTAAGTTTGAAAACCACCTAAATATGAACTGTTTTCCTTAGCCCAAACCAGTGGAAGTTCAAGTGATAACACATCACATGCAGCGTTATGCAGTTTGGTTTGGAGGTTCCATGCTGGCTTCAACAGTAAGTCTTCATCAGAGTTGTTCTTAATTTTCATTGCATGTTGAATTCTGGGTGTATTTGATCTGACTAGTAAGTTATAAACTTTTTCATTGCAACAGCCTAAATGGTGTCACATTCTGGAATCCTTACCCAAGTTTTATCTCAGTAAAATTTGTACAGGGCAGATGGGAGCTTTGCTTGAGTAAGGATATCATGAGTTGACATGATTCTAATGTAGTTTTGATATGATAGTTCCAATATAGTGTCTTTATTCTTTAAATCAGCACTAGAGATTAGTTAGGACTTCAGAAATATAGAATCCAAGGCAATAGTCTTAAATGCAAGAGAGAAGCAAATACAGGAAAATGGGAGCAATTCCTGTCTGCCAAGTGGGATTTCTTACTGCTGTGTTTAAAAGCAGTCTTACGACCAGACGAACTTCTCTTGATTAGTTGTATTCATATCCCAATATTTTTCATTTTCCTATATTTCTATATTTAAATGTAATACAATGTTGTAAAGCCGCAATCTACAGAAATGCCAAGATGTTATTTATTTGTTGTTTTTTTCTACTTATGTTCTTATGCTTTTGGGGGGATTTGTTTTATATTTTTATAGCCAGAGTTTTTCCAAGTATGTCACACCAAGAAGGACTATGAAGAGTATGGCCCTAGTATTTGTCGTCATAATCCCGTTTTTGGAGTCATGTCATAGTGCTCATCCAGTGGAAATAAGATCTCTGATACCGTGCTGGTGAAGAAACTCATGCAGTGCAGAGGAAGGCAGCAGATACTGTAAATATTGAAGCAAGGTGTGGTTAACTCTGAGGCATTTGGATCACCATTGTGCACTAAAGCACAGCTTACAGCCCCAAGTCATTTCAGTACGAGCCATTTCTCTGCTGACTACTCAGAGCCTTTCCTTCTTTCTTCCTAAATGTGAGGTAATTGAAAATAGGTAAGTCTCGGTTTAGGAGGTTGTGCAAATACTACTGAAACTGAATCTAGAAGAAAAAGGCAGTGTTTTACTGCTTGTGGAAAGATCGAAACCTTTCCCACTTGTGCCCTGAGTTTGCAATCAAACCTTTAGCAATGGAGCACTAAATACCACATTGCCTTTAGGGGAGTTGGAATGGATACAGGTACCTACCCAAATGGAATAGATTGCAGGATTGGGACAGTACTTTGTAAATGTAGGTTTTCATATCATTTTGTATTTTATGATATTGGTAGGGTGAATTGATGACTCGTTCCAAGTCTGAACAGCTGTCAATGTCATGGAGTGGTGTTATGCATTTCCAGGTGTGAGGCATGTATTGGAGTCGTGCTAGTGCATTTTTGGGGGAAAAAATAAGCCATGTATGATAGAAACTGATCTGTTCATGTTTGGATGGTACAAAGTGATTTACAGTATTATACGAAGTTTATTATAGCCACTGTTCCTTTGTTTTGAATTTTCTGAAACTGTTTTTTAGGAGATGTTTTGTTTTGCTGTTGGTGAGTGGTGGATGACACACGGGCCTTGCACCAATGAAATAAAAGCTGTTAACATCTTTATGAATGTTTGTGGTAGTCCTGATTTACTCCCCCACCTCATCTCATGAGGCTGGCTTTGCATCTGTATGTCAGTCTATGTGGGATTACATACACCGAATGTAAAGGGACCTCTGGAGGTTTCTGGTTCACACTCTTGTTTAGTGCAGGGCTCACTTCAAAATCCTCTCTGTTTGCTGAGGGCCAGTCAAGTTTCTGTGAATGGAGGTTCCTGAACACCTCCTGGGCAAGCTGTTCCAGGGCTTAACTACTCTGTTATAAGGGTACATCATGTTCTTGGATTATGGACAGAGCTGTTGTTCTTCTGTGGTTTATATCTAATCGAGTAGGAAATCCTGCTTGCCCTGTCCTTGATGATATTTATCCTGTCTCTGTCAGCAGAGGTTTTATACAGTCTATGTAGCCCAATAAGAATTTTGTAAGACAAATCAGTTGGATTTTAGCTTGCATGGAGGGATTGAGACCAAGCAATTATTTCTTCAGCATAGGTTAGAAATGAAGCAAAATGAGACTGCAGGACTCAAACCTGCTTCTGAATACTTTTGAACTTAAATACTTTTGAGCTTAGCACTCAGGGGAAAAACACTGAAGCATAATGTGCTCAATCCTTTCACTAAGAAAGAGATGGATATTCTATTAAAATGTGTACTGTTTCAGCTTGTTCCAGTGTCACATCAGCTTGTCTGTGTTTAAATCTACATTCCAAGTTTGTCAATGCACTATTGCCTACTTAGGATTTTGGCCTGTACAGCAGACTCCAGAGCCATGAGCACAGCCTGGCTGAAGTCAGGCTTCAGAGGAAGAGTTACACATTTTGTGCACTGAGAAAGTGGTTGCTGAGGCACCAGCACACTCACATGGTGCTACAAAATAGGGAATGCTGGGCAAGTAGCATAGGAAGTTACATGTGGCTTGCAAACAGCTCTAGCCAGGCATTAAGGCATCTTGAAATTTGTAGGCGGCAGGTAATTCTTTGATAAAAGCTTTGGACACAAGGCATGGGCACCCATTTTGTCTTGGGGAGAAAAAAAGCTTTCAGAAAGTGAGCAAGACTTGCATTGAAAACAAACCAGGAAATGTGCTCATGTTTGCTCTTCATAAAAAAATACAGATAAGTAAGAATGTTTAGGATGTTTGAGTGATCTGAAGCTGAATTTCCCTGTTCTTCACGTTTTCGGAAGGCTGAACTACCTGCCACACTACAGACCCTGTGAGTCTAAAATAGTTAATGGGCTGAAAAAAATCCAAGGTGAGATTAGTCAGGGGACCAATGCACATGTGAGTTATTAGCCCCTTCTGTCTTTCTGCTGTTGGATAATTTGAGCTTCAGGGCAAGTAAACTTGTCTTTTCAGTTACGTTTATGGATTTGTTGCAAACAGTTAATGAATGGCCACACTGACACTGAAAATGATCCCCTCACTTTTGTGTTTTGGGTGCTAACCTAAGAAGGAGCATGTGGTTTGGCTTTGAATTCTTTTGGACAGAGGAAGAAATTGAACCCAAGAGTCGTAACCAAGAAGGGCCAGCAGGCAGTGAGTCCAGTTCCAGGCACTGACACACCAGCATGGTTTCCTAAGGAGTGCTCTCTCTAAACATAAGATATTTCTGGAGCTTGGTGAGGGTAAAGTTTTGCTGCTCTTACAGCTGTTGTAGAAGGGGTTGTGATCCTGCTTTGTCCCTGGTGATCACAGGACACTTCTGTGAGATGATTTGAAGTGTTAACCTTGCAGGCAACTTCACCCCACCCCTGTTTTCCTGAGCACAATGATCTGTTAGAGTACTTCACCATGCTTGTGGAAACTGCAGGTTTATGAATAGAACAATGAACCTGGACCTAAATTGGTCTTGAGCTTTGCTGCTGCTTTCTAAATGAATCTTGTGAAGTTGGGTCCTCTGGTTTGTTTCTTTGAGTTTGTTTCTTTGAGTTTTTTTAATTGGTTTGCCTTGAACATCTTTTTAAAAAGCTCTAGATCAGCATGGCTTAGGTGGAGGGCCTGCACGGAGGCAGAGCACAGGTAAGCTAAACTGCAGCAGGAAGTTTAGCCTGATCTGCATAGCTGTAATTGGATCTTTTGGCTTTGTTGAAGACTTATGATACTGTGTGCCCATTAGAAAAAGGAATTACCTGCCCCCCTCAGTCAGTTAGCAGATGGTGTGTTCTACCTTTGATTATCTTTGACTTGATTTGAGTCAGTGCTCTAGAACTGGAAGGTATTGTTTCCTGCTATCAATCTTCTGAGCCTTTCCCTTTTTTTTCAGTAGTATTTAAAAACACTTGAAGCTTTTATGAATCTGAAGAGCACTGTGCATATGTTCAGTGTGGTACTTTCAATTAACTACAATTAGTGAAGTCTTGACGTGTACTGGAGTACTGATCTTTCTGTAAATAATTCATTCTTTATGATTGCTGGGTTCTCTGTCATCTGGAAAAATTGCTGTTGTGTCAAACAAGTGTTGGAGATGGAATAAGCAAAAACCTTATTAAAAACCACCAGGGATATTGAGCAGAGATATGCAGCCTCCAGCCTAATTGGAAAATGTGTTGCATGATATTGAGAAGTGCTGCGTGGTGCCTTCAGATAGTTACAGAAAATGAAAGCTCAGATAAAGCTGTGCAATAGCCACTTACCTCACTTTCATACACTGGTCTCCAGCAAGAGCATTTTTGCAAAAGGTAAAGAAAAACAAAGTAGTAAAAGGGAGTGCTTGTATAACTTTCCAGCTTTTTAAGTTTCTTTTCTGCAAGCTAAACATACATGATGGAAGAAAGTATCAAAAGGGTATGTACTGATGTCTTGCTTTTGAGGTCACTTTTGTTCTTGCTGTTTCACCTCTGATTCCTCTGTCAATATCCAGGGCCTGATCCAAAGTCAGTGGAAAAGATTTCTCTTTGGCATTATTCATCCTATATTGATATTATTCTGTGTTCTTTTCCATTTATTGCAGCCACTTGCCATGTCAGTCTTGCCCATGCTGCACCACTTCAGGCAGGTCACTTCATTTCTGTTTGCTTTTTCCTGACCTTTTCCTAGGGACTCCCTCTTAGACAATACCTTAGCACCCACTGTGTGTGCTCTAACATAAGGGACAAATCCTTAGATGCAGATGTCTGACATGGTCACTTGGGCTTGAAATGTAGTGTAATTACATTCTGAGGACAAGTCATCTCATCCTAGCATGTATGCATCTAAAAGAAGTTGGTTCATTCATCCTTTGGCAGTGCTTTTTCCATTCAGTTAATAAAATTCTATGATATGATGCACAGATGCTGCATCTAATTCTTAAAGGCTCTTAAAGTTTGAGGAAAAAAAACCAACCCACCCTGATTTTGGTCTCTGGGCACTGTTGGTGGAACACACTGAGGCAGTGTGGCCGAGGGAGCTGAGGAGGGGCTGCTGCACTTCCCTGCACTACACCCAAGAAAAATGCTGCAGGATGGTGCTCTGCTGCTTTGGCTTCCAAACAACCTGAGAATTTTTACCTTGATGTTGTTTAAATGAACAACCTGTGTGGTCCTGCTTGTGTGTTCACAGCTGGGGTCTCACTGTGCCAACCTGTTACCCTTCCTGCCTGTTTTTATGGAAATTAACTCCTGTGAGCTGCAGCTTTCTCTGGTGCAAGGTAAGGGCGAGCTGGCGCAGCAGTTCCCTTTTCCCCAGGGACACACGGAGCTGCCGTGGTGTGATCTCACAGCTGACAGCTCTCAGCAGCTTTCTCAGCTGTGCCAGCACTTGTCCCATTGTTCAAGGAGGAGGTTTTGTCCACTCCAAGCAGTGCTTGTAGAAGTGGCATTTGTGCCTTGCAGCTCTTTTCTGCTGGGCAGGTGAAAGGCTCTGGCGGATCCTGAGAACCCATCTGCTGCCCTCAGCTATTGCTGAGGTAGACCTCAAGCTAAATCAGGACATTTGGATTTTTTTTTAACTTTCCATTGGGTGAAATTGGGAAGAAGGAGGAGAACTTAGTAACTCTTTTTAGGGGTTTAAATGAGATTTTATATTTTTACCAATATATTACAATAAAAGCCTGTCATACTGGGGAGAGGCATGGGGTTCATGTAAATACCTGTAAATAAACAAGCTTCCAGTCACCTCTCCTGCTTTTTTAGTCCTGTTTCCCTTTAAGTCCTCTTGAGTTCAGCTGGTGAATATAACAAGGTTATATTATTAGTAATTGTTTCTTACTTAGGCCTAGTTTGAGATTGGGTGCTGCTTTGCTTCTGTTTGCAGGAACCTGTTGCATCTTCCCAATTGCTTAGACTTTTCTAAAATTAAAGACTTTACATTTCCCAACAACCATCATGTCTTGTGTTACTAATGAATATGTGAAGTATCATGAAGGAATTTCTCCCTCATTTTCAATTTATCTTCCAGTTTAATCCAGGCAAGGAAGTGACAGAGCTGCCAGTCAGAGGAGGTGTTTCTCTGCATTAGGAAACCAAGTGAGTGGATGTGGATTTGAAAATTCAGTAAATAGAGGGTATTTCTGAGAATGATTGCCTCCACATACCTTGAGTTTGTGATGCCCTTAAAGAAGTGGTGCTCTGTTATGTGTGTTCCTATGAGTTACTAAAGGAACAGAGTGGTTTAACTGGGAGGCTGTGTTCCTCACAAGCAATTTTTCAGCAGTTTGCTGCGCTGCTGTTTTTTCCAGCACCCTGTGGGGTAATTACAAGAGTTGCAGCCACTTTTACAAAGGGAAAATTGTTTACTGCCTTTGACAGGTGGTATGAAGGAGAAATATATTTTTAATGTAAACCCATATTTCTTGTAATTCTATTGCTGCTGGTAATCTGCAGTTGGGTGCAGGATGTAGTTGGGTTAGTTGCAATAAGAATGAGTTAAAACACAATTGAAGATGTGTTGCTGAGGTGATGGGCACCTCCCTGGCCCACAGAGGAGCACAGAACTGACAGCTGGGTATGTGTTGTGTGGTGTGTATGGTCTGCTGTGGTTTCACTCCATTTTGGACTGGGTCAGCACCTACTGCAGTGTAAGTCCTCATAACTTCTTCCAAAGAATTGCTAGAAATCTATTTCTGCCCTTTTTTTGGTGGTCGAATGACGTAAGTGGCAATTTATGATGGATTTATTTTACTAGTTCTGACTTGTGCTTCTAGTCAGGTGCTCTTGGAGACCAACTACTGATGCAACAAATCTGCAGAGTGAGAGCAGAAATCCTGGTGTTTCTAGGTTGTATGTTCTGGTGTTTATTAATGGTTCCTTGTTTAACAGCCTTCATCCCTGGCTCTGCTGTTGCTTTTGCTGTGGCTCTTGCACAACTCCTCAGCCCATTTGCTCATGTAGTTGTGTGCTATGTCTGTAATGCATTAGATGATATTGGCAATTAAAGGATTACAGCCAGGATCTAATTACAGCCCCATGGAATAAAGTTTTCAAATTATTCTGCTGCAGTCTGTAATTACACTGTGTGTGCCCTGATGCCAAGGATTAGTAGGGGGATTACAGGCTGTTTTCCTGCAACATGCAGTTCATGGATATGCTGTTCACAACTCACTGGCTTTAAGGAGCTGGTGACCTCTCATGGGGAATATTATTAAAGGATACAGTCCAGGAGGATGTTTTGTGTTATGTTATGCTCGTTTCCTTCCATAACCCTGAGTTTATCATGCAGGGACTGGTCAGAGTAGCTCAGATCTTGAGTAGACAACCCTGAAATTGAAGTATTAAGGAAGTGAAAGCAGACAAGCTTCAGTAGCCAACCCTGCACTGTTAAACTCACTTCTCTTTTGCACTCTTCCTTCACACCTCAGCAAAAAGCTGTGGATTCCCCATTGCTGTGGGGGAATGGAGAAGGGAGCTTTCATGATATATTTTTACATATTACAAAAGTAGTAGGATATAAACATTTTATTTCTGTATATCTGGAAATGATGTACTTCAAGAACCTCTGCAATCAACACTTCTCTGAAGAATTGCAGTTGTTTAGTTGTAATAAAGATAAACCAATGCTGGTGCTATTTGAAATGGGTGAGAATGTAACCAAGGACTGTCTTTGGAGTAGCAGAAGAGTGCTGAACTATTGTTTGGAAAGCTTAGGCTGCTTTCTGCCAAATTAAAACACGTAAACTAAATGCCATTTAACTTTGTGAACTTGGATGACTCTCTTAAAAGGTAGTATCAAACCATAGATTAATTTTGAAATGCATCATCTTGCTTTCCATGTCAGTTCTGAGTGGCTGAAGCAATGCTTGTAAACCAAACATGCTCAAAGCCCTTCTTTGGCACTGAGACCCATTTCCATGGAACAGCCTGTCCTTACTCAACTCCCCTGACTGTGCCAGTGAGGTGACCACATCGGGGCTGCTTTATGGGCTGGTCTCTGCCCTGTGTTGATTCCTGAGCTGTGCTCTGCCATTACTTGGCTCACTGACAGTTGGCCATGGCCAAAATGGTGCTGTGGATCATGATTACAATTTAACGGCGTAGTTGATGGCGCTCCAGCACCTGGGAATGTTCCTTGGCAGTGTTTAATTTGCCAGCATAAATCAATCCTGTGTCTTTTGAGTAGTGGAGTGATGCTAAATATTTCAATCAGGATGTTTTATTTTCCTAAGACCCCATATCGTTGTCAGGCTGGTTTTTACATGAATCTGATTTATGTTTTAGGAGAGTGCTTTTACTATAGTTGCCAAAGAATTGGGAACCTTGGACTGTCAGACAACAGTGATGAAAAAAGACTCTCTGATTTGTTAAAAAAAAAAAAAATCATAGTTTTTAAGACATTGTTACAGTTCTTAATGTCAGAACAGGATTTAAATGTTTAAATTGTACATATGTAATGATACAGGTCGGCTTATACTCCTGACTTTTTGTAGCTTTTGCAATTTTTCATGGTTAACAGGATTTTTTCCTTCGTCTTTTCATTTCACTGTTTTGCATGAGTTACCATCGTGTAACCTCAGTAAAGCTGTCATTACAGAGCATCTAATTTGTCTTTGAGAATCTTTCCTCCTGATGGGAACATGTGAGAAAGGCAGAACCACCCTCCCCGACTTTAACGTTTCTCCGGATGGCTTCACGGAACTATCAATCGAACAATTTGTTCTGGAGTATTGCTACAAATAAGGCCTGGCAGCTGGAGCCAGCCTGCTGTGTGCATGGCATGAACATTAAAGCTCTTCTGTCTTTCTCTTCAAGCAGAAACTGCTTTGAAACTGTAATAAAAATTCTCCTTTGTCCTTTTGTGTCTGTATGCTATTTTCCCTGTTCCCTCTGCCAAAGTTCACTTCTGTCTTGGTCCTAAGAAGTTGGCATGGATGTTTTGATTAAATGATTAATTTAAAGAAAAAGATAAGCTGTGATAAAATGTGACTTTTCAGTGGACAGGGGAAGACTTTTTGTGTGACTCTGCTACAGACAGTAATTTTTGAGAACAGGGAATACAATTCTCTGTATTTGGCAAGATGCAGTCTTTTGAACCTATGCCTTCTCAAATGGGTCCAAGTTAATAAAATAGTAAAGCAGAGTTAAATAACACTGCTAGATGCAGTTGCCCTTGGGGTTGGTGTAACAGAAGAAGAGCAGTGAAAAATAAACTGTTAATATCAGTAGATAACAAGTTTAGTGGTGTCATTCTTTTCAAAGCCAAGCATTGCCTTCTTTTTCACAGGTTAGGCTGTATGCTCATAATTAAAGCCAGAGAAAACAAATCTTTCACAGAATAGTAATTTAAACACATCCAATGAGTTAGAGACCCTGGGTCATGAGTACTCCAAAGTCTTAACAACTGAAGGTAACAATGAAATTAATTCCCCTTTCCTCTCCTGGTGCTGAATGTAACTGGCAACAGTTACATAGGACCATCAGTTAAACTGCAAAGATATAAAGACCTGAAACATTAAATCAAGTAAACTGCAGCATAGCCAACTCAGTTCTTTCTGAAGGGAAGGTCTGCTTGTTCCAGTCATGATTTGTGCCACAAGCTTTTATAGCAGCACTGCAAAAATCTTATAAAAATTGTATTAAAGTTCAGCCACCATTAAACATATTAGGCTTCCAGCTGTGAGCAGATTTGTTGCAGAAGCCCAGTGAGTTTTGTGTGAGGTTCCTGATTTTATCTTTCTTTAATTGTGTCTATAATAATAATAAAGCTGTTTCTTGCTCCTGGGTGTGTACAGAGCAACAAGCAACTTGCAATTAAATGCATGTTCGGGTCCTGGCTTTAGCACTTAGTGATTCATGAGGCATTGTGTCTTCAGAGACAAAAAGAAAATTGTGCTCTAGAGAGCACACTTTAATTGTTCAAATAGGTACATTAAACTTTTACACTTGAATAATAAATTATATGGAAGAGGAGCTGCTGCTTTGCAGCCACTTTTTGCCTGTTCCAGCCAGCACCAGAAATCACTGGGCAGACCAGCAGCTCCCTGAGACCATTCAGATACTTCCTGACCTGGGGCTTGGTGTTCCTTGTTTGGGATTTCTCCCCTATCTGAGGGATGGTCTGTAGCTTCTGAAGGTAGCTGTCACTTTAACCAGACACCCAAAATTAAGTACTGACATTTTTGTTGTTGTTTTTTGTTTGGTTGGTTGGGTATTTTGGGTTTGGTTTGGGTTTTTTGTTTTGATTTTGTTTTTTGTTTAAAGGAAGAATTCATGATGGGTTGCTCAGCATTTTCTCAGCCAGAGTAGGTTAGTCCAAAAACCAGTTTTGATAAAACACTTTTTCATGACAGGCATTGGGGGGTTTTTTGTGAGGAAAATAAAGTATTTCAGTCCCCAAACTGAAACTGTTCTTTTCCAAATGATGCTAATAAAAGTATTACACATCAAATGATGATTAAACTGCACTTTTGCTTTGATTGGCTCTGGTTGGGATTTTCCTTTCCTTTTGGACTACAGGCAAGTGTTTTCTGGATTTCTCTACCTTTTTTTTTTTTCTTTTTTCTTTTTTCTTTTAATAAGTTTTCATTTCATTTGACTCCTCTCAAAAGTTTGGTCAAAGTGCTATTTTGGTTTTGTGAGCTCCAATAAATCTAATGTTTTGACCAATATTGTGTACTGCCAGAGATGCACTCAGCACTCTACCAGGCTTCCACGGCAGTAATTAACAACAGATACTAATTTTCTTCAATCCAGATCTCTGATATCACCATGGGAATGGTGAATGCTGACTAGGAAGGCAAACATATGGCAGCCTGGCACAACTGCTCAACACAAGCATCTTTTGCTCTAGATCTCTCAGTTTCTTGGTCTTGTTGACCATTCTGTTGGGTTTTTCAGCTCTGTGAAGGGCAGCAGAGAGGAGCTGGATGTGAGCAAATCCTCCTGGAAGCAGGGGGTATTATGAAAACTTTACAATTTTTCCTTCTTCTGAAGATGTCAGCTCTTCTGTGAGGAAGGTATTCATCACATTTGATACTCCTGATTCCTTAGTGGATATTCAGGTAACTCCCTGTTCTGTGCTGAGAAAACAGGGTTACAATCCTGAGATGATGTGCTGTGTTTTAGGACAGAGTTCATCTGTTCCACTTTATGATTCTCAGATACCTGAACCTGAGCTCATCAGTTTTGGCTCTCTCTGTAATCCAAGGAGGGAAGTGCAATTCACACAGGTCTGAAATAGGTCAGAGGAATGACTCCATGGCACTGCCTGTTTCTTTCCATGCAGCGAGATCAAGACATGCAGCTGAAACTGAGTGAGAAGAGTTTTCCTCATCTCAAATCTGTGTCACAAGCTTGGGCTTAAATCTTCTGGTGGTATATCCAGTCTCTGACAAGGTAGACATTTGCTAACCCTTCTTCAAAAACACCAGGCTTTTTCTGAGTCCTGAGAGGATCAGGTTAGGACTAAAATCTCTGAAAGGCTGAGAAAAGCTGTTTACTTCTAGAAGCAGGGAAAGAAACTGCATTTCCTAATGAAACTTTTGGTAATGTTTTCATGCTGCCCTGAATTTTGAGTTGATTCAGACATCCATTTACCACTTACCAGCTGGTGGTAACACTAAATTAAGTGTAACCATCATGATCAGATAAACTGTGAGTGTTTATTCTTTCCATGCATCCTTTCTTCATTATTCAGTGGTGCTTTGTGATGCTGTAATTTAGGTGCCCGATGTAATTTGTGTGAGTGTGAGTATTACATCTTTTCAAAGGCGTGGGGTTGATGTGCAGTGTCAGAGCTGAGAAGGTTCATTTCACATTGTTGTTGTTTGACAGTACTGCTTATGTTTAAAGATCTTCTTTTGATGTCTTTGAAATAATTTTGCTCCTGGACTGTAGCTATTCTTGGGTCCTTCTGTATTTGTGTTTCATGAAACTGTTTTTAATGTTATTTTGCCTCTTATCTTCACTGAGTTGACAGCATCTCTTCCTTCTAACAAACAGGGCTGCAATGACTTGCTATATTGTGATTTATTGAGGGCTGGGGACATCAAACAAGGCATTTATTACAGCTTTGGAGGTCAATAATAGGGGGTTCAGACACAGGGATTCAGCCTTCTTATCCTAAAGGCAGCTATCAGTTCATCAGTGACTGTAATTCCTGTTTCTGCATCTGCATTTCTTGCCACTCAAAGCAAAGAACAAACTCCTAAATAGCTTCATGAATTTGTTTCATATCATTTGGGATTGCTTTAACCTTTTCCAAACCATGAATTAGAGCTTCTAAGAAGAAGCAGACAGACAAGCAGGAGGAGAGCAATATGTTAAACTGTGAGCACACTGAAAGAAGATTGGGACTAAACCCTGACCACACCTTGGGGGGAAGGAGGGCAGGCAGTGGAGCCTGTTCCATCAGTATTTGTTTGCTGAATGGGTGTTAAGGTAGGAGATGCCAAAGGGATACTGTTACCTTCAACCTGATCTTTTGTTTTTATGATAATCTTGGTGGGAATTACAAGACCTGAGCCAGCCACACCAGGGCTTTGCTGCATGGAGCCGTTTGAACAGCTGGCCTGCCCTTTTGGACATCTCTGGCTACCTGTGGTATGGATGAGGAATGTGACAAGTATTCGCAGGGCTTTGAATGACAATACCCAGCTCAGTGGTCCTTCTCATGTCCTCCCACAAAGGTGATGTGGTGCTAAGGGTCCTTGCAGGAAAGCTGTGCTGTGGTTCCTGTGGTATGGGCTAAAGACCCCGTGTGATCTGTTTGCCCTTGGTGTAGCAGGAGGAGAAGTAAAGAACTTGGAAGTCACAAGCATTACCTTCATATAAAGTTTAAACATAAAATGAGTGCCCAATCCATTGGCCAGAAGTTCAAATAATCCCTTTTAGCCAGTCTGAAGCATCTCTGTGGTCAGTCTAGCACTTGCTGTTCAGGACATTTGGACAAGTCCAGCTTGGTGGTGTTTTCATTGGTGCTGTAAAACTGAATGTGGTGCTTCTGTTCCCTGCTCTGAGCTGCTGTGTGATGGCTGTTATTATACAGTGCCCATCTATCATTCCAGCCATTCAGCTGCACAGTATCCAGCTATTTGTCTTGCACTCTGAAAATTACTGTCAAGTGTCAATTACTGTTTCAGCCAGGTTTGCTCCTCTGCAGTGAACAACAGCAATTGCCTTTGACATCAGACATTGTGTGTCAACTGCCTCAAAATTTTCAGGTGCACTCCGAGTCCCTCATCAAAAAGATGTGATTTGACTGGTGAAGGTAAGTTAACCCATTAAGAATGACTCCAAAGAAGCAAAAGGCAGGTGCTGCTGCCTACAATTATTTGTACCATTCTACCTGCTCTTCAAGCCACGAAGAATCAATTGTAAGGTTAAAAAGGGCAGGCTCAGAGCAGAGAACAAGTTCCGTGTCACAGGAATGACACCTTCCACCTACATGTGGGTTTTCTTTTTAAAGTCAAGAACTGTGCAAGGTGACTAAATTTTGATGGCCTCAGGTGGGGAAGCAGAAGCAGAGGATGGTAAATGACTTGCTGTAGGAAGTGCAAAGGGTCAGTGATAGTGGTAAAGTATCAAAGTACCCTCTCCAATCCCAGATGGGGGCATTTTCCCTGCTCACACACAGGGCTGTCAAGATTCTCTTGCTCTGGGCTGCCACTGTCCTGGGACATTACTCTGAGGATAGCCTTCTAATTAAATTGTTTACAGACAAGTGATTTGCTGGGCTGCCTACACTCTGGCTTTCTGCTGCATTGACTAGGAGTGCTGGGCACATCACAGGGCCTTTAGGTTCTTTGCAGGAAAATTTTCCCTGTGAACACACCAAGCAAAATGCAGCAGCTCAGTCTGTGCTGACCTTTCCTGAATCAACATGACAGAAGCAACACGAGCAGCTCAGCTATTGGTCCTTTTGGACTATAGTGTTGCTTTTCAGGACAGCACCATTTTCCACATCTGGAAATCCATCACATGGATTTCCCATGTGCTCTGATGGTGTCTTTTGAACGTGTACAGTGGCTATGGGATGTCAGTTGCTGAAGCAGACCAATATTTAATGAGTGAATGCTCCTGAATAATGTCCATTTATTTGTTTATTTGTTTATTTGTTGGCAGCTTTAGAACAAAGTTTGTGAGACACCAACCTGCATGCAGAGGCAAATGTCTCTTACCTTCTTGGGTGGGAAGGATCTTGACAATAGATGTTCTGGCAGCAATGCCTGGGATGTTTGGAGTCACCTTTGGAAAGCATGCACTGTGGAGAAGGCAGCAGCCAGGATCAAGCAATTTCTTCTCTCCAACATAAAAATAGAAGATCAGCAATAGTGGCTGAAAACAGGATGTCCTGTCCCTCACTGGTACTGGGGAGGGTGTTTCAGTTTATCCTCTTGCTTGGGAACACAGCATAATTCTGTTAGTCAGGGTGTTATAATAGTCAGGTGTAACTGCAAGGGCATTCTTAGGGAGTCAAAACCAGTGTCCTCAGCAAGAACCTGAGCTGCTGTGCAGGTTCATAATGTGAGAGAAGATACATTGGTTTATTCTGTGGGATCCATAGGGAAAGTATGTTTATTGCTCTGTAATTTTCTCTGGGGAAGTTGCTAAAAATTCAAATTCTTTTAAAAAGCTGATTTACTCGTTGTTGTGCTTAGCTTGGATAAGAATGTGAAAACATTTGGTTTTCCTAA
Organism: Promerops cafer; assembly: GCA_013398275.1. Lineage (NCBI taxonomy): Eukaryota > Metazoa > Chordata > Aves > Passeriformes > Nectariniidae > Promerops > Promerops cafer. The sequence goes on along the minus strand of VZSE01010764.1, from coordinate 54,831 downwards.
TCTTGATGAAAAAAAGTTTGTATGAATAATTTCCCAACAGCCATCCACCACTACCATCATGAACAGTCTGCATTAATCTTGTTATAGATGAGTAATGTGATAGTTGGCTCTCACAATTAAGGGGTGAATATTACGTATATGATAAGAGAAGTTTTGTAAATGATAATTATATCTCCCCTCACCCATAAATTGTAATTATGGGATGCTTTTAGTAACAGGGACATTTGAGAGGGCCAGTTTGTTACTTTGGCAACTCCAGACCTCCAATCAAAGTGTAAGAAAGTGATCTCCACCACTGAACAGCGAAAGAAGAGTCGAGTGACAAGACCTGGGGAGGGGCTAAAGATATAAAAAGGCAGAACATCCATTTTGTAGCCAAGCACGTGGCTTGCACAGAGGCTGGCACGGAGGCTCCCAGAGCTGAACTTTTCCCTTATTTAGTCCTTTGTTGTAATAAACCTTTAAAATTTTAAAAGTGAGCGTCGTTTCTGACAATCTGTTGGCTCCTGCTTTCTAGTCAGTTTTAAAGCCTACTTACAGTGTTAGGATCCTGTCATTACACTTGATAATTTAAAAAAATTCCAAGCTTTTGGCCAGTTCATTGCATGAAGTTTTAACTGATGCAAATTTATTATTCCTCACCTAACATTTGTATAAGCAAATGGAATTGCACCACTGCAGTTAGCCTATAAGATGCAAAGTCATAGATACTGAACAGCAATTTCTTTCATTACTCTGATTTTTGTGTAAGTAAAGTGCTTCTGGTATAGTGCCAACCATTTTTTCCCCCCAAGGTCATTTCTGTTTAATGTATCATAGTGCTTAATTCTGCTATATCTCTGCCTGAGTTGAATTAGGAATCCCTTTATGCTGTAACAATTTTGTTTGAAAGGATACCTTAGAGTGAAATGTCCAGATATTAATAGTAACACTTTTTCAGGGATTTTGAAGATGGTAAAAAAAAGCTGTCATACACCTCAGTGATCTTTGCTGAAATTTAACTGGGGCGCTTGCTGGAAGTGTGGAGGCAGCCCAAAGTCCTGGGCTTGGTTTGCTGTCTCCATTACAGAAGTGAGTGGGAATCAGAAGAGCAGAGCTTTCAGGAAATGTCGATAATTGGGAAACTGATGGACAGATGTTGCCATTTTTATATGCCTTTATACAGTCAAAACATGTCTCTCATCAGTCCTAGCAGGATCCCCAGCTCTCAGTAATGATTCCACCTGTCACTGCCCAGTGCTCCCTGTCCCATTAGGGATCAAATACAGAATATAATGTTCAGTAGTGATTTAAACTGGGTCTGGGAGGACTGCTTGGTCCTCATCTTCTAATTTTGTCATCTGCAGTAGAGCACGGTTTAGGAGCAGTGGTGAGATAGGAGGATTCAGTATCCGAGGGGATCTTGCAGGTTGTCTGGGACAGAGTGGTCTCAGTTCTTCTCTGCTGCCTGTGTAGAACCCTGAACCTGGCAGGTGTTAATTAGCAGCTTCTGGCCAGGGCAATGAGGAAGAGCTGGAACACATCCCAGTGTTTGATGCATAGCTACAGTTCACATCCCATTTAGGTCACATATACAATAACACTCTACGTATAGAAATGCTACAGAGCACATAGCCCACTGCACCTTTTCCCAGCCACAGGAATGACTGCATAGCTGTTGTCTTCTATAATTAACATTTATGTCTTTGGTTAGAACACGTCTAGTAAAAAAACCCTTCAGTAAATGGTTAGAGGTAGCAGGGAGGTGTGTTGTGCTTTTTTTCAGAAAACTGTGTTTAGAAAAATTCAACATTCCAAGGCCAAGACATTTTGCAGTGAGCAGCACCGAATGAGCAGGGAGAAATAGCTCAGTACATCTGTAGAACAACATGTTCTAGTTCTGCCTGCATGTACCAGCCAGCAGCTCTCATTCACACCTGCCCTGGAGTCTGTCAGTTTTGCCACAGGCAGAACACGCTGTCACCTGTGTTGAACAGTCTCTCTGTTGTGTGCTTACAGTCACCTTGTGCTGCTTGTCACCCCACAAACCACACTCAGCTAACTCCTCATCAGCATCCAGGTCCCAGGCCTGGGGCCTTCTGTCCCAAGGAAGATCTCCATCACCATCAGAATTGTGCTGCCCCTTCTAGGATTCCCTCTGGGAATCCAGAGGGAATTGGCTTCCAGTGAAACCAATTAACTTTGGGAAAGCTGCTGAGTGGCAAGAATTTTCTGTTTGCTTTGCTGGGCTGTGCAGGGAAGGAGTTGGAGGAAAGAAAAACAACAGTGAGTGTGAATTTGTGTAAGATAGTTTCTAATTTCTTGCTTTTTGAAAAGTTTGACTTTTTCATAGTTGGGTACTCAGGAAGGACACCTGACCATAGCATCATAGAATGGTTTGGGTTGGCACTTTTAAAGGTCATTTAGTCCAAGCCACTTGCAATGGGTAAGGACATCTTCCACAGATGAGCTTGCCCTTCTGGGGTGCTTGACTTGACAGCCTCCTGTGTAGATTTGGTGAAGTAAAAGAAGGAGACTATACTGAATAACCAGATCCAACCCAGATTTCCAGAAGACCCTGTGAGTAAAGGAGACATATTCATGACAGCTTTCTCATATATTTGAATGTCTTACCACAGCCATATTGTTTTCAAAATATTTTTGCTATTTTTTACCTACTTCTTTTCTCCTCTAAAAGTACTGTCCTAGATGACAATTGTAATGGGTTTAATTTTGTAATAGAAATTCTCCATGTTGCAGTGTTTGGCCATCACTCAAACACAGTGGTTTACCCAGTTGCCCAGATGCTCACTAGTAGACTCTCTGTGACTGTGAATTAAAATAAACTATCAGCCAGCCCTAGTTTGTTAGTTATGGAAAGGGAATTAAGGTACTAATTGGAAATGGAGTGCATAAATTTGACTGGCATGAGTAGGAAATGCCTGAGGAAGCTGACAATCTGTCTCCACAATGTTGCTCCTCAGAAATTCTAATTAGAGATAGCAATTGGGACCTTTGAATTTTTTTTTTCCATGTGCACTCTAAGCAATACGAAACCAATTAACTTCTTCATTGCATTGATACATTACTTTATGTACAGAACATAGTGATAGAAGACATTTCCATTTGAATTCTTGCCTTTTGGCCTTTAACAGAAAATCAGATAGTTGCAATTTATTGGACAATTACAGATGATATAGGAACACAATTTTTTTATCTTTTTTCTACCAGAAAGGAAACCCTAGACCTTTCTACCTCTAGAAACTTTTTTTGCACAGAGCTTGTGATTTCTCAGCAATTTTCTAAAACCTGATAAGGATGCACATTAATTAAGTTTAGATGAAGGAAGCTTCTTTGCAGTTAATCTCTGACTGCTATTCTGTACTCTCCTTGGCTGGGAGTAGGTATTTAACCAGGATTTTGTTTGGAGGCAAGGCTGGAGTGTGGGCATTGTGCATGTTCACACACAGGATGAGCTATTAACTAAAAATAAGTGTATTGATCCAGCTTGGGATGATTAATAAATTCAGCTTTTCCTGTTCTGACTGTCTTCTGTTTAGATAGGACTTATTTCTGAGGGAAAGTTGTATAAAGCTAAAAATGAATTTTTTATGGTGATTCTAATTACATTGCTCTAGCAAAGAGAAATAATGAATTGATGCTGGTGGGGGTTGGGAGGAGGCAGGAACAGATCTGTCTCAAGACATTTACTCCAAACCTTACTTTCATTTACTTTCTTTATCAGTCCTTTATTCAAGGCTCATAAATCAAGAAGAACAACTGTGATAATTTCTGTGAAACAGCATGTTTGGGGAAACTCAACAAAGGGTGAAAACTGGCAGATTGGAATACCTGGCACTGTCTAAATGTGGATTTATGGTGTTAGACACCTCCAGTCACTCCCCATCATGTCCTCACATGGTGCTGCCTGTGCTCCATGATGCAGAAGGAGGAAGAGGCTTCCTGCTGCCAGTGTTGGACCCTTCCCAGTTGTTACCACAGCTCTGTCCAGCTCTGACAGATATCCACACCCAGCTCTCTGCTCAGACATCACCCCCAGACAGATGCAGCTGACTGAGAAACCAGTTTCTCTAGTGCTCAATAAAGCAGTGCAGGGCAGCTGTACTTTATTTTCTGCATAAGCTGTGCTGAGGTCCTTGGCAGTGAATTAAAGCCCAGCATGAGCTTTCAGCTTTTGCAGCAGCGTGCTCCAGCCTTTGCATGTGCTGGGTGTGGGGAGTGTGGCCCCACCCCTGTGGCCTCCAGGGGTGTGATCTTCTTTGCCCTCTGGAAAATCAATTGTTTCCATCTCCTCCCTCCCCTCCCCTGTCCCTCCAGCAGCCACTGCAACCACTCTGTGGTGCCAGCTTCCTACCTGAGGACAGGGAGAAGAAAGTGGGAAGGTGGGATGGCTGCTGCTGCCTAACGCAGTGCAGGGTGCTGCTGCTGGGCACGTGGGTGTTGAAGAATCAGAGACAGTAACTCAGGTGCTGCCAGGTGCATTTCAAGAGGTCCTGCCTGCAATGGTTTCAATGGTTTCAAGGAAATCTAGCAATTTCTGTTCTCCCATCTCCTCCTGGTGAACCTGCAGTGCAAAATCAGCTGCATTACACAGACTGGCAAAACAATATTGAGAGCTGAGATTTTTTTTTTTTTTTTTTTTTTTTTTTTTTTTTTTTTTTTTTTTTTTTGGTAAGATTCTGAGAGAGTTGCAAGGAGGCGCAAAAACTCTTTTAAAGCCAGGCTGGATTTAACATTAAAGAAAATAAAAGTCTTGGGAAACTGAACTTAATGTCTTACTGGTTTGTATTTATTGTTCTCGATCCTATGGGAGTGACAAGAAGTGGATTTTCATACTGCATATGCTCTGTACTGCAATACTTTTCTGTAAATCGAACTTACATGTGTGCAGCCTTGCTCTGTGGTGCAAGACAGTTCTGTGGTACTGAACACTGTTTGATGAGCTAGAGGGAGCCCTTAGACAAAGATATGTGCTATTTCAGCCTTGCTTTTTCTCTTCAAAACAGTAATTTTAATATCGCCAACCTGTCATGACTATTGCTTTCCAAACTTATGACAACAGTTAAAGACTTGGAATAGGTTTCCTGCGTAAGAAATTGGGTTTTGTTGAGCTCATTTTCCTGTCCAACTTACAGAAAAAATTTGGGCACCCTGTTAGAGGAATATTTCATCTTCCCTTACGACGACTTCCTGCTACAGTGGAAAGGCAAATATCTGTTTAAAAAAAAAAAAAAAAATCTAATTTTTAATTCTGAAGTCAGCAGAGCTGTATGTAAGAGGTGTTTTCCAGTGAGAAGCACATTTGCTCATGGGATGCTCCTGTGCTCAAGTGTCTGCTCCTTAACAGCCTGACCCAAAGCTGTTTGCTCTCTGTGGGATGACACTCATTGACTTCAACAGTTTGACCCCAATTATTTCCTGCTGGAGCTGTGGTTTCACACAGGAAGAATTCTGTTGTCTAGAAAAGTTTGTGAAGACTGTAGGTTTTCTCTTATCAGAGCTTCTCCCTGCTCTCACATCTGGGTTTGGTAAAAAGATTTTGGTGCTTCATGAATCTTCAGCTATCACTTTCCTATGTTCAGCTTACCTTTCAATACTTAGTGAAATAAACCCTGCAGGATCTCACAAGCCCAGCAGTGCTGCTTTGCTCAGTTTACAGGTGGAAGAACTGAGGTGCACTGTGAGCCAACAGTGTCCATGGAAAACGTGAGGGATTTCTGTGGCAAAGCCACTGAGCCCCCAAACCTTCCTGCCTTTGCTGTGTGGCTTGGATTGTAGGGTTTGCAGGCTTTTAGATGTTTACATGTGTGGCAAGACTAAACTTGCAATCCTTTTCCCCTCTGGTCAAGAAATTTGCTGTTTTATTTCTGAGTATCAGTACTTCCATTAATTCAAACTCCCTGACTGCCTGGACCTCAGTGTCCAGTTTGTTGAGCCAGAGCAGTAGTGAGATGTCTCACTGGGTGTGATGGATTCATACCTGTACATCTCTTGCAGAGAGCTGCTACCTGGGTACAAAAATGTTATCTCTTAAACCTGGAGTATGGGCATTTGTAATTCAAGGCAGGATACATTTTTATGTGTGGAGATAATGGAGAATAAGTCTCAAAGGTTTCTGCACAAATGCAGCACTAAAATCAAGTGGAGCATGGAGTCCTTTTCAGTACAGATGAAATCAATGGCTCTTTCAGCTCCAGCTGCCACACGTGATGTCCCAGCCAGGTCTGTCTGTGCAGGAAGCTGGTGATGCTGGGAAGATGTTCACAGGCAGAGGGTTAGGTCAAGTGTCTGGTTTTGTACCTGGAGGGTCAGGAAGAACTACCTGTGTAACTTCACCATTGCCATGACCTTTCTCTCCCGGGGAACAATTTGTTCTGGGCAGGACAAAGCATCATTTCTAGGTTTCCATTTCAAGATAAATACCTTCAGGGTGAAAAGTAAGGAGAAAAACCCCTACAATAAATAATTTTAAAAATACTTTGGAAGCCTTGAAAACTGCCTTATTTTTCCATTCCAGGATGTTTCAAATAAACAGTATTCACCACCCCTCCCTGGGCCTGGCCATCCAGAGAGGTTTTTACCCAGTGAACAGAACACCCATCCACACCATGGGAAGCCAGTTTCTCGTGGAGGATGCTGTGGGAGACAGTGTCAAGGGCTTTACTGTAGTCCAGGTTGACATCCACAGCCTGTCCCTGTCCCACTACGTGGGTCACCTTGTCACAGAAGGAGATAAGGTTGGCCAGGCAGGACTTGCCTTTCCTAAACCCCTGTTGGCTGAGCCTGATCCCCTGTTTGTCCCTGTGTGCCATGTGATGGCACTCCAGGTGATCTTCTCCATGACCTTCCTTGGCACTGAATCTGTAGTTCCCTGGATGCTCCTTCTGGACCTTCTTGTAGATGAGCCTTACATGTTCTGACTTCCAGTCAACTGGGACTTCCCCAGTTAGCCAGGACTGCTGGTAAATGATGGAAAGTTCTTGGTGAGAATTTCCTGCAGCTCCCTCAGGATCCCATCCGGCCCCATAGTGCTGTGTGTGTCTTTAGTGGTGTACCAGGTCCCTGAGCTTTTCCCCTTGGATTATGGGGGCTTTATTCTGCTCCCCATCCCAGTCTTCAGGACAGCTTCAGCTTGAAGCAGGGGATGCTGAAACTCAGCTCTGAAAATTGAAATCACAGTTTAAAATATTTGCTCTGAAGAACCTGGAGAGGCAAGGTGTGGTTTGCCCTTTCCTGTTCCACAGGTGACTGTAGCAGGACCTGCTTTTAAGGTGCTCTTTAGGAACATCTATCAGGTGCTTTGGTCTGTAGGGGAGGACAGCTGAAAATGAAATTTTCTTATCTACAGTCAAGGATGCTTCAGTTGGCAGCCGTTGCTGAAGTCACTTCCAATCTCATCTTGCAGAAATGTGCTGCCAGTTAATATGCACTGGCTTGCTTTTCTTCCCATTACAGATGCAGCTGCCAGGAGCTGGGACCAGTCCCAGTGGGTAAACTGGCCACGGAGCCTGCAAGGTAATAGAACAAGAAAGAGGGAGAGTGAGGAGGTGCAGGAATGTTTTTTACATATGCATCTCAGCCCAGACTGGGGACCCTGGACCTGGCAAGGTTTTTTCTGTTTGTTTGTTGCTGCTGAGTCAGTTTTGCCTGTAAGTGCCTGCCCAGGGCCTGTCCCTCCGTGTGTGTTTGTGCAGGGCTCTGCATTTCTGCAGCACAGGAAGTGATGGCAGCAGTCTGGAGGCTGCTCAGGTTGTGGGGGTGGCAGTGTCCACATGAAACCCTTCCACAGGAGAGAGAGGGTGTTATGACATTCCTCAGAGCTTCCTGTGGGGTTAAGATTTACAGGGGACAGGCTAAGATCCATCTGGATCAGCACCTGATGCTGAAGCATATTCCCACATTCCCTGATAAGGACATAGCTGTGTAGCTCTGTGGTCCTCCTGCTTGTATCATGATGCATCTGGCCCCGTGGAAAGGTCAGGAGGATTGCCAGTATCACTATAATTGTTTTCAGGCTGGTGGAGCATTGAAAGTGCTCCCCAGCCCCAGATTTAATCTTTTCTAAAATTCCTAGGCCTGGGATATCTGCCATAAAAATATCCCTGGCTGAATAGTTCCTGCTAATTCAGTGTTTTCAGGTCAGGACAGGAGTGTTCTGAATTGTTTGTTTGAGCTATAAATAACTTATTATACATATATATGGTGTAAATAACTAATTTTGGGGAAAACTCTTAGAATGCAGTCGTTGAGAGATACAAGCCAAGTGGTGAGGACTTGAAACTGCCCCAGAGGTTTGAGTCCACCGGTTCAGTGGAAAGCAATGAAAATTATATGGGGATCATTTGATACCTAGTTGGGATTCCTAAGATTTTGTGGCTACAGTGTAAGCATCTGCAGGCAAAGCAGATGTCTAAGCTCTTATAGCTGATGAAGATAAAGGCAAAATAATCACTGGAGATATCTGCTTTAAGCTGAATAAAATCATACTCTAAATTCTTGTTGATTGACTCAGCTATATTGGGATCTTAGACACCTGGACTCCATGTACAGAGCTATAGGTAGGCACTTATATATAGGTCCATTCTCTGGATCTGAATTCTACTGTAAATTAACAGAAAATACAACCTGGAGAGATTGAGATCAACACTTGCTCAGCCTAAATATGAAAAGAATGAGAAGGAGCAGTTCTAGTCTTCAAATACATGGAGGACTGCTACCAAAAATAACTTGTTTTTCAAGTTCCTGCAGAATGTGATGAGAAATGATGGATTTTTGGTTGCAACAAGGAGGATTTAAAATCAAACTCACAAAAAACTTGGTAATGAAGCACTGAAGAGAAAGTCACTGAGAAGGATGTAGAGCTGTCAACATTTGAGGTATTTGTCAACAAATATCTGGCAGAGGAGGTTGGTTTGGATTCCTTACAGTTCAGTAACTGAAAGATAAGTTTTCTTTACTATTGTAGTATAATTGAAAGACAATGTATAATACACTACACAAATCATGGCTCCATTTACAGAAACATTTCCTGCCCTGGAATTGAGGATGTCACCAGACTGGGGTGTTCCCCATGTTATTGGAGGTTATTGACTGTGCTTACATTTTCCTGAGGAGTTACTAATGTGGCAGCAAGAACAAAAGAGTTTTTCTGGAGCAATCCAAAAGCAGTTTTATTTCAAAAGCAGTTCTAAGCTTCTTGTAAAACAAGTGGTATGAGGATTTCTGCAAGCATTTTGCCTGTTAAAGGTATCCCATCCACCATTTTGAACCTCTCAAAATCAAAATCAACCTTCTGCATGTCCTGCAGCAGCAGCTTCTGAAGGTGCAAGAGTCCCGTAGCAAAACCTGTGTGCTCTAGAGCACATGGCACCTTTTGTGCTCTGTATTAAGGCTGAGAAATTGTAATAGACATATTATAAATGCTTGGATACTGGATTTTTCTGGCAAAAAATAGGGAGAAATGAAATCTTCAAAGGCATTTGACATAAAGTAGTTTAAGCCTTGTGAACTGCTGAAACAGCATGTTTGGGTAGGGCTATCTACTATAGCTATTATAAATACCAAGCTCTACATTACTGTGGCTGTGTTATCTCTGACAAGATTAAGTGCATTCCTGTCAGAGAGAATTTTCCGATAAAGATTTCATTGCCTCTTCCTCAAATACAAAATGATGAGTGACCCTGATATTTTTCTGCTCCACTTTATCAATAAAACTTGTTCTGCTTGGATTATTTCTGTTTGTCTCCTAATGAAGTGACATTTTGTGATTTGTCAGTCAATCCTGGACTTGAGAGAGACATATGGACTCAAACGCACATCCTAGAAGTTGTAACTATGCACCATACCCTGAAATATGCTGTGCTAGGCTTTTAATCTGCTTTGCTCATAAAACTATAAATCACCAATTAAAAATAATTACTGAGGTGAGGGAATAGATTATTTGATGAACCAGATTGCTCACAGTGAATCATTGCATCACTTGCTGAAACAGACATGGCATGGACTTGGAGCCATCAAAGCTGATTTAGGAATAGACACCAGCAATGTTAAATCAAAGTTACTGCTCATAGAACAGAATTTATAGTTTGCTGGGTAGACATCTTGAGGACCACATGGAGTCCCATGAATATTAAATATTCCATGCTGCATGTGAGTAGTGCAACACAATGGTCTAAAATATGCACAGGGACCTGAGTTGATGACGGTGCCATTGTGTCCTTTTCCTCACTCCCTCATCCTAATGCATCCATTTCCAGGGAGTCTCAGCTGTGCTGGGGTGAGCCCTCCACACTCAGTTGGGCCCAGCACAACCAAGGGAGTTGAGATTTCCATGCTAGCACAGGTGAGCTTACCCAGTATAAAAGTTATCCTTTGACACTCTGTCGGTTGGAGAACCTCATGATGGCTGAGGCTGCTTTCCAGAGCTTCCTGGGAAGTGTGAATGCCATTTTAAGAATATTTTTATCAATGGAGGTGGCTTTGGGAATGATAGAAGGAGTCAGTGGCCAAATAGGAGCTCAGAATACCTGCCCATTCCTGGCTTGGAGTGTTATGGAACTGCCTCAGGCAGTGTCTGGTGGAGACTGAAACCAGTTCCACCTACACTGTGAACAGACCAAGGGACATGTTAGTCCCCAGGCATGAGAGGAAGAAGGGAGAAGAGCAGTTATGAAAGGCTGAGGCTGGTGAGATTGCATCTGATTTAGAGTGTGGAATTTGCTATCTAAATTGAGGCAAAGAGCCAAGTGAAGAGCCAGGAAAGTGGAGAAAAGAGCTGTGTGGTAGAGAACTGACACCATGGCATGGGTGGATCACTGATTCCCTCCATCCCAACAAAGAGCCACTGGTTCTTCTCACACCCATGGCTGTTCTGGTGGCAGAACACCTAAGTAGCAAGACCAGACACTGGGCAAGCTGGTGTGACTCTGCAGCAGTCCGTGCCTGTGGTTGTAAAGGATCTGCAGCTGTTTTCATAGGTGACATAGTTTTCATTGCCCATTATGATGTCAAGTGTGTTAAATTTATGAGGCAGTGTGTTTATTTTAATGTGCAGTGTCTGCATCTCACCAGCCACATATATTTCAATCTTTAATGCAGCTATCTCTTTGGATTATAACACTCTTGCATATTTACTCACAGTCTCTCTGAATAGAGAATTGAACAGTATCTCATGGCATTTTACTAATTAAATAGATTGTGTGTTTTGCTGGCAGTGTGTTGTGAACATTAACTTCTGAAAGCTTTTTCATTTGTCATTGTCTCATTCCTTGGCATTATGATTACTGCAATTTTATATGTGATAAGACTACAGCAAGTTAGACTGTACGTCAGAAATTCCTGCCAGCAGCAATCTGCTCTGGGAGATAGAAGTGTAATGGGATTCATAATGTTCACTCACTCTCTCTTCATCAGCATTTCCTCCCTCCTCTTGACTGGGCATTTTATTTGTGTCTCTCCCTGTTCCATTTGGACTGTGGGGAGGGGGGCAGTGCTCCTTTTTGATTTTCTGCTTTAACCTTGACTGTGAAACACTTTCTTATCAGGAAGCTGTTAGATGGGGTTTCACAAAGTCTGGGATGCTGGGGGAGCATATGGCTGTGAATAGGATGTGTGTTCTCACAGGTACTATCAGCTCCCCTGCCTCTCTGGCTGTGGAAGGAGCTGCTCCATCTCTAAACCTCCAGCTCAGTGGCACTACTCTGACAGGGTGTGAGGTGTAAAACCCCATTGCTGAGCACTGGCTTGCTCCTGGCACTGCGTGAGGTTTACAAATCCCCACGTTGCCTTTAGGTTTGGGGTTGCTGTTGCAGCACAGTGGCATTTGTACCTGTTTGGGCCTGTTTTCTACTGTAGAAAAGCCATGGCCATCAGTGTGAATGGTGTTTGTATCCCCTAATATAGAATATTATTTATCCAGTAAATAGTTTATCTTTGGAAAAAGAGATGCATTCTAGTCCTGATTTCAGGAACTGCTGGTGAGATGCAGATTTAAATTTAGGGACTGGTAAACTCTCATATTGAGATGTCTGTTGTGGGAGCCATGTGCTCACATTTTATTCCATGAAGAACTTGTTGATGGAGAGATCAGATTGCAGAGAGTTGTTCAGCTCTGTATAAATGTAGGATGAGGTTAATACTTCCTAGATTTCACTAACTGGAGAGGTTAGAACTCTTTGAGATATAATGTGAGGTCATCTGCAGATGTCTACATGTAGACACTGGCAAGATGTGCCTGGAGGTGGTGGTGCTGGATGTCAAAGCTGCTGTGATGTCTGTCCCAAGGGATGGCAGGGACCTTGAAAATTGCCTTCTGCAGACTCCTCATCTGAAAGAGACCCCTTCTAGAAAGGCTGTTGAAGTGATCCCAAGCTTGGAAATGCTTCTTTCTTCTTTGTTAATGCTTCCCATGGCCACAGCTCCCTCCCACCTGAGCAATGAATTGCACACAGCAGTGAAGGTGCTGTGCTGCTGTTTCTGCAGGATTAATGTTCCTTGATGCCTCTTCTCAGTTGCATCTCCAAGAGCCATCAGTCTGCTCCAGTCTGATGAAGTAAATCCATCTTCCTCCATCTCCTGGTGGCCTCACCTCCTGATGACAATGCCTGTCCTTGTGTGGATGTGCTTTGGAACCTCTCTAAGCACACTGATCTTCAACACTTTTTAAATGCTTGTTAGGCTCTTCTATTTCTTTAAGGTAGGGAGCTGCTCTTGTAAGTTATACCTTTTGAACTGATCTTTTTGCTTGGGCAAAATAAGATCAATCAAATCATATGGCTAATAAAATTGATAAAGAACCAATAAAAGCCCAATGACACACCATCTGGCACGCTGAAGATGAATGAGAAAACCAAGCCACTGCTCAAATCTTAACCTTCCTGATCACATTAGAAGCTCATTCACACTTCATAATAGCCCAATATTTCATTTCAGCTACTGAGATTAATGCCAAAGAATACATAATCAGACAATAATTCTCTGTATCTTTCCATCCAGATGCATCGAGTGGAGTCATCAAAATAAACAGATCAACTGTTTATTCCTTCCCACCATATTCACTAGCATTGTAACAGCAGCAACCAAAACAGAACCTCTGCAGGAACTGAGGATCCTGCTGTTAAACAAAGGCAGCTGGAAATAACAGCTTTTCCAAAGCATCAAAATTATTTAGGAGGAGAGCCCCTGTTAAAGTCCACAAAATTTCAAGTTGGAACTCTTGGAGCCTCCTGCTGTGGAGCCATCAATGGGCTTTTGAAATTTTCACCTGACCCTGCCAAGAAGGGTGTTACCACAGAATATAAAGTAGAATCTCATGTGGAGAGCTGAGGTGAGAGCACCACAGTGCAGCCAATGAAGTTGTATCTTACCAAGGGCTTTCAAACGTCAGAAAGAAACAGAAAAGCCGAATAAGGGTTATTGGAGGTCACAGCTCTGAACAGCCACATCCATAACACTGAGTGACCTTTTAGAAGCTGAACATACCCTTAACATGGATTGTGATCCTGATGCACCCTGAACATATGGGATATCTTAACAAATATTGACAAATTGTCAGTGTAATCATACCAGACAGGGCTGGAGATTTAACTGCATATTTGAAGTGCAGATTGCTGGAGGCTCCTCAGCTCCTCCTGCCCTGCTGCTGACCATCCCTCTCGTAACACTGGGTATCCTGTACATGTCTGCTGAAGCACTGTGAGCTGCTCACAGTCCCAGTGGCAGGCTTTGGTCATCTGTCACCCCAAGTCCTAATCAGAGTGCTGCTCTGCCCGTGATGTGTTGGAGCAATACATCTGCCCAGAGACAGGGCTGGGTATTGCAAGCCCACACATCTGGCAAAGGCACACGCCCCACGTGTTTTATGGGTGTGTGTGGAGGGGTGTCTGGGCACACACATGGAGCCTTTGCTCTCCTTGGTGTTAGATTAAAACTGTATTGATGTTTACAGGGGTGCTCAGGGCTCCCAAAAGAGAGGTGTGCATCTCTCAAAATGCTTGTGGGCCAAAGTAATCCTGGTGTATCTGCCCCCGAGGGATGACGCGAATTGGGAACAATGACTTTGGTGGGAGGATTACAGCAATTGTGCTCAGTGATATTAAATGACCATTAAACCATCTATTAAGCCCCACAATAAATGGCATACTGAATCATCTGAACCATGCAAAATATCTTAAAGAGCTGACTTACCAGGAGAACTCAGTGAGTAGTTACACACGGGGTGTAGCTCAATACAATGCATTTGTTAATGATACAAAGGAAAAGATAGGCTCATTACTAGCAAGGTTTGTGGTTTGGAGTAGCAGCTGGCAGTGGTGAATAATGGTGAGGGAAGGACAGTTATACAGGGTTCTGTGATGTGGAATGATTTAAAGAACCAGCACTTTTAATGCACCCAAATGCCAACGTGCCCCTGAGAAGTGGAGTTGTGCCTGGAGCTGGCAGGATGTGGGGCTGCCTCCTCTAAGTTATCAGCTTGGGTGGGGGGATGGGAGGTCATGGTCAATAAACAGTGTGCAATGGTTGTCTGATATAATTGTGTGACTCAGAGATCTAATGGGAGCCTCAGATGTAAATCCAGGGGAAAATGGAACAAAGGAAAGAAAGTGATATTACTGCTGTTTGTTGCTTTACTGTGTTCAATGGCCAGAAATGATCTTGGAGTCTGAATGAAGGTGCAATGCAGTCCTTACTACAAGAATATTCACTTACACTTAAAAAAAAATTATCTGAGTTTAGGCAAAAGGCCTAATTAAAAGAGGAGGATTACTCAGAAATAAATACATGTCTTACACACTGTAAGCACCTATGTGGGACAGAAAATCACTGAAGGCAGAGGGCTGGCAAAATGAGCAGGCAAAGACATGGTGAGATCCTGTGCCAGAACTTCAAGCTGGATATATTTGGGGTAATGACACAAAACTTTTTACAAGCTAGCAGCCCCAGTAATATTCCATGTAATGATTCTGTGGATTCTTCATCACTGCTGGATTTCTCTGGGTAAGCTTTATGGAGTTCTAGCAGAAATTATGCAGGAATTACCAGGTGAAATGTTATGCCCTGTATTACGGTGCTGTCATACTCTGTGATCCTAATGTTCCCTCCTGGCATTACAAATCTGTGAACCTAAGAAATGCATGACTGAGGGCAGCCATGGTGCAGCTGCTGCATTCTTAAGTGGAGAAAGCTATCTGGGTCATATCTTGGGGAGAGAGATTGCGCTGTGCTGGGGAGACAGGCAGAGGTGAGGACTGACCTTTGGCTTGTTCTCAGTGACAGGAATGGCAAATACAGTTTCTTTGCAAAAATATGCCTTTCCCTGCCAGTCCTAGCCAGCCTTGCTTCTGCAAAGGTCTGCCACAGACAGTGCCTGGCTGGTTCTGCACGAAGCTTTGGGAAGGGTAAGAGGGGAACATTTTTGCAGGGGGGCATACTGAGGGCTTGCAGTGGAAGAAGGCTGTTTGTGTGGCCACAGAGTGAGCTGGTATGGTTCTCCCCCGTTCCAGCAACAATTCAGACCAATATGCTCAGCTTGGTGTCCACCAGGATGCCCAGGGCCTGCACTGCCACGCTGCTTTCCAGTCAGTCAGCCCCCAGCTTATCCTGGTGCCTGGGGATGCTCCTCCCCAGCTGCAGGACTTGGCACTTGCCTTTGCTGAGCTGCATGACATTCCTGTTGGCCCACTTCTCCAGTCTACTGAGGTCCCTCTGGATGGCATCACAGCCTCTGGTGCATCAACCACTCCTCCCAGTTCTGTATTGTCTGCAAATTTGCTTGCCAGTCAGCTGGCTTCAGTAGCCAAGCTGCTGCTGGACGTTCTGCCACATGAAGCTTCTATCAGGACTTTCACCAACACAAGGAAGGCACCGTGCCCAGGCAGCCCAATGTACCCAGGGCTGTGAGCTGAGTGCCACTTTTGGGGCACCTCTGTACAGAGCAGGTTTGTGTGACTGCAGGCCCTTCACTCACACCAGTAAGTGACAATCAGTGGGCCAGGGGCACAGGTATCTAGGTTAGGTTTCTAGTAGAGGACTGATATCTCCTGTGCTTCATTTTTTTGTCAAAACTGTTTCCTTATCCCCATGGGCTCCCTCCTAGTGCACAGCTGCACTAGGAGACAATCACTTGATCTATCCTGCCTCTAGACACATCTACACCTTACAGCTGATTCCACTGCAAGCATCAGCGAGTTAGTGTGGAGTTTTCTGATGGAGACACAGATCATGTGGGCTGTTGGGTCATGGAGAGATACCAGATCAGACCCCAATAGCTCTTCATCACTCTCAGCACAGCAAGAAACCCACGCTGGTAATCTCTGTCTCTTAGCAAAACAGATGCTCTCAGAGGTGGGGCTGTGCTGCTCTGGGGCCGGGGGGGCCATCACTTGCTCTGGCATTTCTGCTCTGTTCATCGTGGTGTGATGTAGTTGCACACTTAGAGACTTTTCAGACTCTTCAAGTCATGGCAGTTCCCAGGAACTGATTGGGAAGTTGTATTCTCAACTCCCTGGAAAATTATTGCTATTACATTGTCACATCAACACTTGGACAGGCATTTTTACAGGCAAATAATACCAGATCAGGTAAGGACATTAAAAGATGTAACCAATAAAAAGAACAAAGCAACAGGGATGAAAAATTATTGCAGTGCAGATTAATTGCAAAGCACTTACAGATATAAAGTGTAAGTCATACAAGTCAGGAAGGGAAGAGAGAGCTTGACAGACAAGGAATAAAATGCAAAGTACAGGAACAAATGCAATTTCAACAGAAAGTTTATGAGGAATTATTGCTCTGAGTAAAGAATCTGAGGCTGGAAGAAATAGCTAATAAAGCAGAAGGAAAGTAATTTATTATTTGAAGAGGTTAAGGTTTAGGAGCAAAATCTGTGACAGTCCTTTAATATCAGCAGAGATCTGAGTGCCATTATTCCCATGGATAACCTTGAGACCTCTGGAGCTTCTGCAAACTACAGAATGAGACCAGCAATAGCCTGTCCTCTTCATGAAATAACTGTGGGTTCTTTCTCCATTTTTCAACAGAGCACAGAGGAAAGCTCAAAGGTAGCAAATGTGAACCTGAAGGCTGAATGAATTTGATGGATACTTAACTTGTGAATGTATTGCCCCGGGCTGTCGTGGAGCTCACCACATTGAGACAGTTCATTGAAATAATGGTCACAAGGAGAAGGCTGCATTGTGGTGACAGTTTGACACCACAGCTGAGCCAGTCTGGCCTGGTGAGCTGGGAGAGGCAGAACACACCATTTTTTTCAGCTACCAGGCAGGTGGTGCAGCCATCATCTGTTCAGTGCAGGCAGCAGCTCCTGCAGTATCCACAAGTGACACTTCTGTCACTGAGGCTGCTTGACAAGTCCCACTACAAAACTGTCATATTAGGTTGGTGTAATTTTGCTGGACATTAACAGTTGGAGAAACTTTCTTGGATGGACAGTTTGGAGAGGATGCAATTGATGATTTTTGTCTTCCTCAGCTTCTCTCTCAGCTGTGCCCAGCTCCAGGCTGGGAATGTGACAACAGGCTGGCTGTGGGGTGCCCTTGGAGCAGCCAAGGCCAGTTGTGTTCAGCCATTGGCATTGCCTTCAGCTTTCTTACTAATGTGCTAATTTTCCTCATTGGTGCAAAGGGATCCAGCACACAGTTCCAGAGGCTGTGTGTGCAGTATTTGTGTTTCTAGGGACAAAAGAATTTGATGTCTTTTCCCCTGGTAATTAATGCAGAAGTTTGAAACCTTTCACTTATACTGATGCCTATCCCTCAGCCAATGTCAGTCTTTTGATGAAAAGTGTTTTATGGAAGGCGTTTGAAAAGCCTCTGAAAGATTGTCAGAGTCTTGCAGACTTCATGCTGCCCTATACTAGGTGAACGTCCTTGGAGAGTTTACCCAACAACTCCATCATTTCATGTGTAAATGTCTGCCTTATGTACAGAAGGCTTTCTGGGGAGGAAAAAAAAAATTATACCTTTCTGCCTTGTTAATTTGACCATGTAATAGGAGGAAAGCCATGCTATCAGTCTGAAGGGGGACGAAATACTTTCTATTGAACATGAGAATGACCATACAAGATCAAGTCAAAATCCATCCAAGCCCGTGTTTGGCACAGCCAATAATGTGTCAGAGGCAAAATGTAGAACAGAAGAGCAAGCAGGCAATGTACCCTCTTTACCACCAGCACTCTATGGTTTCCTTATACATATACTTTTTTATTTTTTTGTGATTTATTCTTTCACCTTCACAAACACAGATCATAATCCTGAAGTCAGTAGCCATGCTATAGGTTTGTGTAAAAATGCCTGGGGCTCCCATCAGGCTGAGGTCAATAATGCAAGTTATGGCAGAGCTGCTGATCCAAAGCTCTTTCTGCTGGAAGAGTCCAGGACTGGAGCTCTTGGTGGTTTAAAGACCAGATAGGATTGACTTGCTCTCTGGAAACTGAGATACTGATTTCACATTCTGCAAGAGTAAAAATAGTCCTGGGATTATATTTCACCCATAAATTAACCTTGTAAGTGAATTCCCTCAAATAGCTGTCGAAGATTCTCATTGGTATTTCAGTAAAAATCAGAAGCCTTGATGGTATAACAAAGCTGATGTACTGAAGCAAATGAAATTTTTACCAGTGAATGCTTGAAGCTCAATGAATCAGTTCTTTAAAGTCAAGAACATTTATACTTTTCATTACTGAATTTAGTAATATTATAGCAGTAAATAGAAAAATACTATAAATTTTGCTGGCCATGTATGGTCAGATTATTTGTGGGAATAATTGCTACATGGACTAGAATTACGTGATCTCAGGTTATTGGATTACATATCATTTCCTGCTGAATTGTAATATCATTTTGTTTAAATGCAAATGCTAAAATAAATGATAGCTTCTGCCTTAGGGCTGCGGATTAGCTATTCAAGATGTTCTTACTATTAACCCTGCAGGGAAGATAAATTGGTTAAAGGAAAAACTTGACATCTTATCAATTTTTTCTATATAGAGGTTTTAGTGGAAAAAATGCTTGTTGCAGCAGTTTCATTTTAGTTCCTTAATAATGTGTTAAGTAAGCCTCTACCAGGAGTTTAATGTGGGATTTTAAAGTCCTTGGACCTAATGAAACCAGGCACTTACACTGTGGCAGGAGCAGGACAAGGTGTCTTAGAGTAGGAATAACCCAAAACAGTCATGCTGATGTTCCTCCTTCCCATCAAAAAGTTTACCAAAGTTTTTATGGTGCCTGATGGCAACAACTTTGGGTGCCAGAGATTCACAAGAGAGGCAGGTTAGTGCTGTGTTCTCCAGGACCCCTTTCAGTGGCATTTCAGTACTTAAAGGAAACCTGTAAGAAAGATGGGGGCAAACTATTTAGGAAAGCCTCTTGTGATAGGGTGGGGGGGAATTGTTTTGAAGGAGGGTAGGCTCAGGCTAGATATAAGAAGTAATTTTTTTTTTAAATGAGAGTGGTGAAACACTGCACAAGTTGATCAGAGAGGTGGTAGATCCCCCATTCCTGGAAACATTCAAGGCTAGGTTGGGTGAGGCTCTCAGACACCTGCTCTAGTGGGAGGTGTCCCTACCTGTGGCAGGCAGGTTGGACTAGATGACCTTTAAAGGTCACTTCCAACCCAAACTGTTCTATGATTCTGTAACTCTGTACAAAATTTTGAGACAGAAGATTGGGGAGATGATTGGAAAAAGTAGAAGAAAGGTAATTTAAAGAAGAAAAACTCTGCATAAACTCCAGATTCAGTGGAAGGACCAAGTGCATGAGGAGTAGTAGGAAGGGCTGGGAGAGCAATCATGGGTGTTGTGGCTTGGAGCAGTGGGATGAGGAGGCAGTGACTTCACTCTGCCTAAGCTGGTGGGCCTTTAATCTTCTGGTCTTCCTGGGCAGGTCATAACTGGGACACACTGATGGACAGGATAGAATTCGAGCACAGATAATAATAAGGCTGTAGAGCAGGATTTATGAAGAAAAGTTAAGCACCAAATGTGCTCAGTTTGTCTCTGTGACAGACTGACATTAGAGCAGTGTAAATACAGATGAAAAGGAAGAGGTGTCATTTAACATAATAGAAGGATGCTGTGAGCAAGGGCTTTACACACGTTGTCACTTCAAGGAAGCCTGCACATTAATGAAGACAAAACTCAACCCCTTCTGCATGCTTGGCTGCTGCTGAGATTCCCACCCCCCTGCAACTCCTCAGCCTGTGCCTTATCCCTCCTCCCTGGAGGGAAATCCATCACTCCTAGCCACATCCAGATGCAATGAAGAGGGATTCACTCTCCTGGGAGTCAGAAAAACTCCCTTCCCATTTCTCCAGAGGCTCAGAATAAATCCCCTTAGTTGCTGATGTGCTGCACACGGTCCCTGCTCTCCTGTCACCTGTATCTCAGGTCAGGTTTGAGGTGTAGCTGCTGAGGTTACCTGAGAGCTCTAACCCAACACTGCTCACTGGGGCACTGGCACATGAACACTTGGCCCTGAGGAACCACTTAGCCAGTGAAATGGGTTACAAAGCTCCCAAACCTCAGGAAAACTTTGGAGACCATCAGGTTGAAAGGAAAACCTGTCCAGAGGAGCTGTCTGCGGCTCTTTTCCAATTCCTCACTCAAGGACAGCAGCTGTCTAAAAGCTCCTACAGCTCAGGACAAGGCAACTGGTGCTCAGCTATCAGAAAAGCATCCAGAAGTAGTAATTTCCCATTATTTCTTAGATTGCATTTTAATTACTGACAGGCAGGCAGCCAGCATTGGATGGCAATGGCTGCCAAGAGCCCAAAGGCCTTTTGTATAGGGGGTTAAATTTTGTTAATGATCTGAGCTTCTGCCAAACTCACTGCCACATATCAGGAGCGACACTAAGTAGACTTGGAGGCTGTTTCAGTTAAGTGCTTGCACTTTATTTACATGAGCCATTTCATATACTGCTGCTCAGAAAATACAGAGGAGTGCAGAGAAGGAATAAGGATGGGTGACTACCTCTGGATACCCAACCAATTTCCTTCTCCACATTTTCAAGTTATTTTTCTGCAGCTGGGGAAAAAATTGGCCCTTATACTGTCATATTGGTTTAAGAAAACTCCTCCTGTCCAATCCTACCTGCCCTTCTGCCTCTCATTCCAGGAAAGAATTTTACTAGGGAGTTTGGAAATTTTTGTACAAGAGGAATGTTGTGATTTTTGGGTTCCTTTCTGAAGTGCTAACGTGTCTGTTTTATTTTTGTACAAGAGGAATGTTGTGATTTTTGGGTTCCTTTCTGAAGTGCTAACGTGTCTGTTTTATTTTTGTACAAGAGGAATGTTGTGATTTTTGGGTTCCTTTCTGAAGTGCTAACGTCGCTGTTTTATTTTTCTTAGTGCTCCAGCTCAAGCAGTCACACAGAGAGTTTAGATTCATTACCTTCCTTGAAAAAGTCTTTCATGACCTTCAGCTTCCCTCCTGGCTACCAAATCTGCATGCCCCCATCTTCCCCCTTATTTTCCTTAAGGTTGCAGATCAGCTCCTCTGTATTTCACTTTTGTCCTTACCCCTGGTGTATTAAATTCAGAGACTCATCTACCCATTTCAAATTAATTTTCATCCTTCCATGTTCCACTTCCTGAAAGCCATCTCTCCTGCACTACCCAGGGGTTTCCAGGAAACCCTTATGCTATCCCCTCTTCCAAGGACTCTTGTGGCTCCCATGCCAAAGAGGATGGTGCTGTTGCCATCAGAAGATTTCACTGCTACCACCAATTTCTTGGCTGTGATGTTTTTCCCAGGACTTCAGCTTTTTGGAAGGATTCAAAAGGAATGAATGTGGCACTGACAATATGTTCAGCAGGTGACCTGAATGCACAGGAGTGATATTGCAACAGGAGATGATGCTGACAGAATTTCAGCTGGTGGCCAGGGGCAATGTCACACTGTCCCCTCCTGAGTCAGCCTTGCAGTTAGAGCTCCTTCCCTGAGCTCTGGACACCTTTGCAATAGCTTGTGAAGTGATTGCTTGGAGACTGCAGAACACCTGAAATGTGTGCCCACTGCTTATACCCACACAGCTTCATGACACACACAAAACTCTTAAGCAGGATTCAGGGCTGAGAAGTACAAGAAGTTGTGTGGTTCCTTACCCTTAAGTCAAGAAAGCAATCACCTGACAAGGTAATGTGTCTTCCCTGTTTTATCTTCTGAGAAGAAATGCATGGCTGATAATTTATAGAAGTTAACACAAGCAGGTTATTTTAAAGGAAATATTCACCACCCTCAAGAAATCTCTTCTGCTCAAATTTGGCTGGCCCCAAATATCTTGCAGAAAGGTTATTACTGAGTGTTTTAATTCCCCCTCCAGGCCTCCACAGCTATGAGTTCTCATTTCCCTTCCCTTCCCTTCCCTTCCCTTCCCTTCCCTTCCCTGAAACTTCCCTGAAACTTCCCTGAAACTTCCCTGAAACTTCCCTGAAACTTCCCTGAAACTTCCCTGAAACTTCCCTGAAACTTCCCTGAAACTTCCCTGAAACTTCCCTGAAACTTCCCTGAAACTTCCCTGAAACTTCCCTGAAACTTCCCTGAAACTTCCCTGAAACTTCCCTGAAACTTCCCTGAAACTTCCCTGAAACTTCCCTGAAACTTCCCTGAAACTTCCCTGAAACTTCCCTGAAACTTCCCTGAAACTTCCCTGAAACTTCCCTGAAACTTCCCTGAAACTTCCCTGAAACTTCCCTGAAACTTCCCTGAAACTTCCCTGAAACTTCCCTGAAACTTCCCTGAAACTTCCCTGAAACTTCCCTGAAACTTCCCTGAAACTTCCCTGAAACTTCCCTGAAACTTCCCTGAAACTTCCCTGAAACTTCCCTGAAACTTCCCTGAAACTTCCCTGAAACTTCCCTGAAACTTCCCTGAAACTTCCCTGAAACTTCCCTGAAACTTCCCTGAAACTTCCCTGAAACTTCCCTGAAACTTCCCTGAAACTTCCCTGAAACTTCCCTGAAACTTCCCTGAAACTTCCCTGAAACTTCCCTGAAACTTCCCTGAAACTTCCCTGAAACTTCCCTGAAACTTCCCTGAAACTTCCCTGAAACTTCCCTGAAACTTCCCTGAAACTTCCCTGAAACTTCCCTGAAACTTCCCTGAAACTTCCCTGAAACTTCCCTGAAACTTCCCTGAAACTTCCCTGAAACTTCCCTGAAACTTCCCTGAAACTTCCCTGAAACTTCCCTGAAACTTCCCTGAAACTTCCCTGAAACTTCCCTGAAACTTCCCTGAAACTTCCCTTCCCTGAAACTTCCCTGAAACTTCCCTTCCCTCTTTTCTCTTTCCACTTCTCAAATAAATAAAATTCCAGGTGGAATGCATCTCATTAGTGATTATGTTTCATATTAATTTAGGTAAGCCAGGAGAGGACATTGTGTAAAGCACTCAGTCAAGCAATAGGCTGAGTACCAGCGTGTTGGATAAGCAGGAAGACAAACTCCCAGAAGGATCAGTGCTTTGTGTTCTGCTCACTACCTTGCCCAGTTCTTTGTCCTGGCAATAGACTCTCAGTAATGTAAAATAATGCTTAATAAAACTTACGCGTGAAAAAGTAATTTGCTTGGGCTATTGATTTAATTAAATTGAGTCCATTTGTTTGAGCACAGTTTGTGTTTTAAATGCAGAGCACAGAAGCCACGGCAGAACGTTCCTCACTGCAGCTGAGTACTCTATTCCTTCCTGCAGTGAGGTAAGGAATGGCAAAGGAGTTTCCCTTGGCATGTGCCCTGCTGAAATCTAAATGTGGAGGGTTAATAATCTATCAGTGACCTGGTGCTCCAGTTTGGGCTGTTGTCTGTGACCTGGGAGCTCTTTGTGTCCTTGGTGCAATGGAGTAGGGAGAGTTGGAAACTCTACTTCAGGGGGGATTTTGTCTGTGATTGGTTTTCCTTGTCATTCAACAACAAAAAAAGGCTTTAAAATACCATGAAACTTGTTAGGCTTTGTAAACCTGATGTCTATTCTAGCAACTGCCTCTCTTTTTTTGGTAAATTTACTCATCTCTGTTATTCTGTAATGCCAATATCCCTTCATTATCCGTGAGTCACACTGTTTGTCAGATCTGAGGGATTGTGTTCTGGAAGGCCTCACCTGTGGAAGGTCTTGGTGAGAGTTGGAAAGGTCCCTCCATTTTGGCATTTGGAAAGTGCAGTTATGCTTTTCTACTTGGTTTAGTGCTGGGCAACAATCTACGGGTGGGAGAAGCAGCAATAAACCAGTAATATTAGGAAACAACTCTTTAGCGTAAGAGTGTATAGATAGGTTGCCTTGGATCTATGATTGCTAATAAGGCATGAGAAAATGTCAGGCATTTCATTTTTTCTGTGTCTGTTTTTAAGGCTGAGATGTGGAGAGTGCTACTTTCCATTTACTTATTCTGAATGGGGAGCCAGTAGTGTTCTGCAGAAGTGTCTCTAAAAACTCTAGAACTGATTAAAAATAAGATTTTGAAAGATTTGAATTTTTTGGCTAGTACAGAATAAAAATGTTGGGTTACAACTGCCTGTTGAATTCTGTGCCTCACTCTTGTGGGCACGAGAATAAGAAATTACCATCACCCTAAATTACTAACCTTTCTTTGTACAGAGAGTAGAAAGTCAAGAATATCCTCTTCTTCAAGTACTGCAGAACAGGGTATCACAATTCTCTCATCTGGGGCCCCTGACAGGGCCCCAGAGAATGGCCACATCACTGAATTTTTGCCTGGAAGTCTCATCAGCCCTAATTTCCATTCACAAAATCACCTTTCAGGTTCACACTCAGATTTTGAGGAATATGGGTGGTATGAGATGGAATAAAAAAAGAAATCTTTTTATTGTTTTGTGTTTAGTGCACCATATTCTTCATAAAGCTCAGAAGATGTGTTTGATTTTCTTCTAGCATGATATAATTGTGTATTTTGTCCTGACACTTCATTTCCCTCCTCAGCCACGGAGTTGCCATTTTATACCATCAACTAATTGTTCATTATTGTTGAAAAGGGGAGAGGAGTTTGACACCTCCAGAGAAATTCAGAAGTCACTGGGTGTCTGTGGTTGGGCTCAAGTAGCCAAGTGTAACCTCTGCTCCTCTGGTAGTCAAAGGAGACATTCTCCATCGAGCCAAGGAAGTAAAAGCAAATAAACACCCTCATTAGGTTTTGCAGTGAGGGCCTCATCACTTAAGTTATTGATATTTCAATTAATTTGGAGAACTCTCAGGATCCTTGCTGCTTACAGACTGCTGACCTTCATGGCCCGTGATGCTAATGCTCAGTTAATTATGAACAGGTTAATGCCCACTTAGTTATAAGCAGAATCATGTTCTTAAAAAAATGCAAATGTGTTTGCTGTCTGAGAAATGATATTTAACAGTCAGCAAAGGTATGAACAGGAAGAGCTCTTGGTATTATTCATCTTCTTCATTTAATTTCTCATGGGTTTTTTAAGTGTTTTGATTAGTTTATTTATCTCCTGTTATTAAATATCTCTGTGCCTAAAGACAAGAAAGCAGCAAGAAGACATTGTGATTTTTGGTATCTATTTCCTAGCATGAAAGATGTGTCATAAATTTTTAAGATTGCAAATCCAAATGTAAATAAATCAGTAAGTCACAGTCATAGCTCTCCCTCTTTGTGCATCATTTAGACAGACATATATTGGAAAAATCCATATGAAGGTGCAGTTGAAGGATCATAAAACTATAGAATAGTTTTTGGAAGGAACCT
The DNA here is from genome assembly GCA_013398275.1 of Promerops cafer. Taxonomy (NCBI): domain Eukaryota; kingdom Metazoa; phylum Chordata; class Aves; order Passeriformes; family Nectariniidae; genus Promerops; species Promerops cafer. Next base: position 29,107 of record VZSE01010764.1, on the reverse strand, counting down.
TTAAAAGTCATCCAGTCCAGCCTCCCTGCAACAAGCAGGGACATCTTCAGCTAGACCAGGTTGCTCAGAGCCCCATCCAGCTGGACTTTGAATGATTTCAGGACTAAATCCTGATGCATAGAAATCTGCTTGCTTTCTGTGGAATTTCACAGGGCTTTCTGATCATAAAGCTCCCTGTATAACCAGTGGCATGGTTCATTCTTGCTTCCTCCTGACCATCCATTCTTGCTTCCTCCAGACCATCTCCCTGTCTTCCTCTGGACCTTGGAAATCCTAGTAGGTGCAGATACATTTTTTTTTTTAATAGCAGCGTAGCAAATATAATGTATGGGCTGTAGTGTAAGAGCTGTGTGAGGTGCAATATAACGTTACAAATTCCCTCAGCTATTCCATGTTCTGTGATTCACTCAGTTCCTCTCCTGCTCAGCTGTGAAAGCACCATTCACAATGCTACTGGCTGTTCTGGGAAGCATCTGTCTTGAAACTGTATCAGAGGGTAATTAAAATGGGAGCTGGGGGACTGTTGCAACCATATTGATTGTGTGAAAATCCTTCTCACTGCTTCTCAATTCTCATTTTTGAGAATAAAGGAAAGCAACAGCTTTTCAAAAATTACCATTTATTAATATTTATATCAATTAAAATTAATATTTATATTAATCAAAATTAATAGTTATATTAATTAAATAATATTAAAACTACTGATAGCTCTTTTGTTTTCTTTTTAAAATCTATTAATTATTAAACAGACCTTATGATCCAGCCAAGCAGGATTTTTATGGCCTTAGTGAAAGGAATAATAAAATCCACATGTCTCTTTCTTTCCCATCATCTCCTTGTTGAGCTGTCTAAGAAACACTTGGCCAGCTGCTGCAACAGGCTGATGCATTTAAATCCAGGCTGTCCATCTTGCAGTTGGTTGCAATCAGAAAGGTCAAGAAAGTTCTGCAGAATCAGCTTTTTCAGGCTCAATACAGGTAAAAAAATTGAAAGCCTGTAGTTTTTAGCTGAATAATTAATTCAGTATATTCTTCATTTAATCACTATCAAGCCAAATTTCTATTAAAACTCACTGTGCACTTTACTGCCCATGTAATAGGAACCACAGCAAACAATGAGGTATTAGTTGTCTTTTTTCCTTTCCTTTTCCTTGAATCTGTACAATATCCATGGAGTGCAACTAACTACGATCTCCGTATTTAATCTTAGAACGTAATTAAAACAAAGAAGTGTGAAATGAAAAGCAATCAGACAGAAAATACAGACTCCAGTCAGAGTACTTCTGTCTGTTTTAGGAATATAAATTGGACTGATTGCATACTTGGATCAGCCTAATCAAAGTAGTACTAGAAACCCAAACCAGTTTTTGAGGAGAAAAAACAGATACAATCATTAGGTTTTCTGGTCTACCGTGGAAAAAAACAACCAAGATTACAAAAGTCTTGTCCAGCATTGGGTCCGGTTGGGAGTACAGGGATGAGCCTGTGCTGGGAGTCCATGGAAAGGCTCTGGTGGTCAGGTCCCAGGGGAAGCAGCAAGTGCCAGCCCTGCTAGTTTTGGTCATCACTCTGCAATTGTTGAGTCAAAAATTATAACAGTGGCCATGCACTCCCGGCCAAATGAACAGCAGCAACGCCTGCTTTGGTTTGGCATCTTACTCAGGGCAGTTCTTAGCCTTACCCTCTTTTGTATTTCTACCTTATCTGATCGTCACTGAGGAGGCTTTGCTGCCATTAAACAAATAGTTTAGTGCTTAATCCTGTCTGTGTCAGCATTCCTAGCCTGCAAAACAGAAAAGAAAGAAAAAGTGAAAAAAAGAAAGAGAAAATGATTCCTGGTTTTGGGAACTCTTTGGGAAAGATTTGTCCTCTGTATATGTACAGAGTTTCATCCCACCTCGACTATTTGTATGTCACCAGGATCCATACAAGAACAGTTTGTGGCCATGCTGTAGATCAGCCCATTTGACTCAAAAATGAAAAAATAGTAATATGAACATCAGGTACCAACAGTGAAGCACTTAATCAGTTTATCCAGGAGTGCTTTATAAGGGTGGCCAGGTACAGCAGAAACCAGTCTGCTCTCTTTCTCAAAATGACACCCATAGGTGTCCATTTCTGCTCATCTCTGTCCTTATTAAGAACCAGCTGAGGTAGAAACTGTTCAAGTGACAAATTATTTTTTCATCAGCATTACCTAATGTTCCACAGTGGGAAAGAATTTCGTAATCCTACATAAGTGATTTTAAAACAAACCTACTCTGTGGCCTCTCAAGAAATTACAGTGAAAGGGTCTCCATCAGTTTTGTCAGGTTTTGTTCTATTCACTCTGCATTTGGCCCATATCCACTGTAAGCCTTTGGCTAAATTAGGATCAGTTCAATTTGCTGTACCTCTTGGGTGGACAGTGCAGGAGAACTGTCTTTCTCAAGGGATATTTTATCTCTGTTTGAATCAGGATTGTGAGAAATCTCACCACTGTGTTGTCTTTCCAGGCCGCAAATCTAATTAACATGAGCCCAAGAATACTGGGTATTAATCCTGCATTTAGCTATTTTTAGGTGTTGAAGGTAAAGTACGGAGAGCTGTGCAGCAGTAGGGAGAAGGACAACTTCATCACCTTTTCCAGGAGGGTACACCTTGGGTCAGGGAGGACCCTGGGAGGAAGAACTTCTCCTTCCCAGCCAGCACCAGACCTCACTTAACTGGGAAAAACTATGGGAACTGGGAGACTGTAGGAGAGGAGGTGACCAGGAAGTTCTGAAGGGAGTGAAGGGCCACATTAAAGCCTTGAAAAGGAAGGAAGGAAGGAAGGAAGGAAGGAAGGAAGGAAGGAAGGAAGGAAGGAAGGAAGGAGACATTTTCTACAAACCTTGAGGGATGCAGAGTCCGTTGATCTCCAGAAGTCACTGAAGGTTGCTGGGCTAAGAACCATTTGGGAAGAATGGACCCAACAAGTGAGGACTGGGACAGATCTCTTTACACCTCCTTATTCTCAGTCATTGCACCTGTGAGACCCAAGTTTCATCCACCTAAGGGTTACCTATCTCCTTCTAGAGCATGCTTTGACAAAATGCAGAACTTTTTTGATGGGGAAGATTGAGGCAGAGGCCTCCCTAAGCCTGACACCTCACACAGCACTGAAGAGCTTGGCCAGGCTCGTGTTGGGGCTCAAGCCACACTGTCCAGCAGTGATTCCATCCTCAATCTCCCCAGCACCAACCTAAGAGCCTCCCTGGCTCCAGGTGGTGGAGGATTGGCATCCTACATCTTGTTTTTTGAGAACACCACGTGCCTGCAAAGGTTGGGAAATGCCTTGGTGCAGCCAAAGTTCTGACCCACAAAGCCAGACTTTACCCAGTAGCATTGAGCAGAAAAGAAGGAAGCCCTGAAATTATTAGCAGTGCTTTCCCATTATAATTTCCATGGTTTAGCAGGAAGATCACTCTCTATTTCTTCATGGTTTCAGCATGAAGAGGGGAGAAAAGCAGGTGAGATCCTGTGTTGAATGGAGTGCTGCTCATCTGCAAGGCATTAGCCACTGATAAGAGGAGAGTGTTTGGTGAGGTCTGTGGCTACCCACCACTCCAGTCAACAAGACAATAACAGATGAACCTATGTTCCTCATTCTTCCTACTTCTGATTGTTCTCTTCTCTCCTTTCCATTCTTCAGTTTTTCCCCTCTTTGATACTCTTCTCAAACTTTAATTCTCTCAGCATTTTCCTCCCTGCACTGCCAGCACTTTCTCTTAATTTCTCCTTTCATGGCATTTCCCTCTTATCTTCTTTCGAGCCCAAATTACTTTTGTTTTGTACCACCCGGTTTTCTTTCACCAGCTCTATTCTTCCTCTTCACAACCCAAACTCTGTTTTCCCAGGAGGTCTGGCTTATCCCAGCTCTTTGAATTCAATTAATTGATCTTCATCAGCCAGATTGCCATTGGCAAAGAAAACCAGCACGCTGACTGTCTTTGTGCTTTAACTTCTGTTTTATCCTCATTTAATTTGTGCCCTTTGCAGCTTATTGAGCCCTAATTACCTCTGCTGCCACCTCACTGTATTCAATTATAGCCTTCATCTCATTGACCTGACATCTCTGTCCTCATCAAATCTCACCTTTCTGACTTTGCCCATTATTTTTGTACAAAGTCAGTACCCTCCATGGGGAGCTCAGTTCTTCCAATCTCACTTCATTTTCTTGACTGCTTCCAAACACTTTTGCTGCATTTCCCTGCCTTCCCTTCTCCAAGCTATTAAGGGATTCACCAGAGCACAGACAGACCAGGCACTCAGGCAGTGGTTTCAACCAGGGCATCTTGACCTGGCTTGAGGAAAATTGATCTATACACCAGCATCTCATAGTAAGTGCAAAAAAATCTCCCACACCCACTGCACAAGCCCACCGATGCCCATACAGGGCTATTTAATACATTTTTGCTAACACTTTTCTGGTGAAAACGATCCCTCTGGTGCCTGAGTATCTCCTCTCCTGCTCTTTTCATTCCTCTTCCTATTATCTCTTCTCCCACCGTGCCATCCCACCACTGTCAGGTCACGATCCTCAGATATGCCTCTTTCAAGTAGCCTGAATTTCCCATATCCTTCACTCCCTGACCTACTTTTGTGCTGCTCCTGCTCTTTTCCTTCTTACAAATCTGACCATAGTGTGGTGCTGACCACAGCAGTCACACCTTCATTCTTCCTCCACTCTCTCTTCATTCTGCTTTGTTTCTTTATGCCTGGTTTTGTTAACTTCTCTTGAAAGGCTTATGCTTTCCTTGTAGCTAACATCCTTTCCCTTTGCCTTATTCTAATTTTTACCTTTATTTTCGTATTTACTCTCTCCCATGATAGTGATTTTTGAGTGATTCATGGGCTGTTGTTTGGAAGTGGGGATGGTTCACCCCTTGAAAAACTCTTAGCCAAAACACAGAAATGCCCCTGAAAGTTCATTTCTCGTTGAATTGCTCCTTCAGAGTGCCAGAGTTTGACCTTTCCAGCCTTTCTTGTGTCTTGTGAAGCCCCTTCATATGGCTAAGTTGGGCTCTGGGTGATGTCTGTGATTCTGTCCTTGTCCACCAGCAGGTTTCTGGTGAGTGCTTGTGTCCCTGTGGGTCACCTGCATCAAACTTCATCTACTGATGGCAATACACCATGGTCCCTGATGACTCTGATATCTCCTAATTTCATTCACCTCACTAGTGCTTCTTTAAAAAATGAAATTCTGGCAACTGCTGCCATAGTGCCCATGTCAGGGGTGTCATGCAAGTAGGTTCTGGGCATGAGGACTTGCTGCAGCAGCCCCAGCCTATTAAAAAAAATGCCCAGTTGTGTGATTTCTTTCGGGTTTGTTTCTCATCTCATAGGTGAGGAAGATCTGGGCAATTGCTCTTTCTAGGCTGTGTGAGTCCCAAACTCATCAGTCAGGGTTCTGAATCCTGCCAATGTTCTGATTCCCATTTCAGCTCTTTTCTCAGCTGGATGTTTGACCTCAGCATTGATCCCAGAAGCTGCACTGCTCTGGTTTGGCTGAAGTTTTTGCTGTTTCTCACAGAGCTGGTACTGAGATGTGGCCTTGAGGAAATTTGCAGACCATGGGCATTGAGTTGTACATTAAACACAGCTGCCCCAATCCTTTGCTGTTCACAGGGAGCCAAGGTCCCCTGTCCTGCAGCTGAGCCCCACTCAGGGAAGGTCTCCAAAAATGACCTTGATCTTTCCTCTCCCACAGTGAGATCTATTGCTCTGGGTTGGGAGAGTGGCTCCTGAAATTATATGCAAATTCCCCAGTCATTAGTGCAGCCTCAGATGAATATTTCCCATGAGGGAACAGGCTGTGAGACTTTCCCTGAGTTATTTTCTCACCTGGGGCTTGCTCCAGAGGCAGTGAGCAGAGTTACTGCTCGATCTCTCACTCACAAAGGAGTGAAGCATGGCATGCCAGGTTCCTCCTCTGACCTTACGTTAGAAGAGAAAGTGCTTTTTTGTACTTTTTCTTTTTGACATGACTGTACTCCTTTGTCTTCTTCCAATTTTTCCTAAACATTAAACTCCCTTCACAATCTCCTTGCTAACCACAAAATTCCTTTTTTCCTTCTTCCTGTTTTATTCTGCTGTTTTACTAGAGGGATACATGAGAATAAAACAAAAGAAAGTGTAAATTTGGGAAACACAGAGCTGTTTAGATTATCTGGTTGCTTTTGTGCCATCCTTGAAAATTCTATTTCTGTGTAAGAAATTATTTTAAATCAGAGGAGAACTTTCTACCTTCACTGCTCATTGAGATGTTTTGTGGTACACACAGGTACAATAATATGACAGCAGGGCTTCCGGTATGCTGAATGATTCCCATTTATCCCAAAGCTTTGCATGAAAGTAAATTATTATGAAATCATTGAATGAGGCTCTTTCTAAGGCTCCCAGAGCAGGCAGTCTGAACCCAATCCCTTTCCAGAGCACAATGAAATGAGATCTTCAGCCCTATTGCAATATTTATCCCAAGGCATCAGATGGAACGACAGAGCTTAATACTGCAAGGAATTACAGTAGCATTTTTTATCATGTCCAGCTTACATCTCAGCCTTGCTTTCATTTACCTACCTTTAAATTCAGTGTATTTACTCTTCAAATGTGCACTGTGGCTATTTCTGCCTGGTATAACATAGATAGTGTGTGTGCCTACAGCTTGTTGTAAATGTGTACAGAAGCACATTACGGGGGTCAGATTGCCAGGAGACACAAACCAACACTATTTCTTTAATGTGTTTGTAATATCAGCCAACTTTCACTGCTTAGAACTATTTACAGCTATTTTCCCCTTTACACAATGCATGGGTTTCAAGGTCACAGTTACCAATAAAACAGAAGAATTGGGTCAGACTGGAGTGTCTGCACCAGTAAGATGAATGAACTACTTAAAATTGGTGGTGGTGCTACAGGCCCCCGTTGACACATAAATTGGTGAGTGTTAAGTGTGTGGGCTTGTGAACTTGGTGTCTGGAAGGAGGAATTCAGAGTTTTACTGTCTTATGGGTGTGCTGTAAGTGAAGCAGAACGATGTGATGACGGCATCACTGGGTGGGTTACCCAAAGTGTTGTGTGATTTGGGGCACATCCTTCACCTGGACACACTCTCTCTGCTCACTGGGTTGAAATAAAGGTGCTGCTCCTCTCCTCTGTACTGAGAGCCTTGGAGCAGAGCAGCTTTTATTCTCTAATATAAAGCCCTTGTTGAGAAAGACAGGTTGTATCTGTAGGGATGCATTGCCTGTGGAGCTGAGCACTAGAGCTCCTCTGATTTGGTGATGGATCATAAACTCTCCCATCATTTTTTGAGTTCCCAGGGCAAACAGGCAGAGGCAAATCTGTATGACTTCCAGGAATACTAGGGTTTTTGTGAAATCTGCTCCTTGCCTAGCCTGACTAAGGGAGGCCCTGCCTTGCTGAAATGAGAGACAGTTTTATGTGAAAGTGCCTTTTCCCTCTACACTCCTGTCAGTTTTCTTTCAATACTATCTCAGAGTGGTAATTTGAGAAATCAAGCTTCAAGTTTCCAATTCCTCTGTTGACAGACCTCTTTCAGAGTCCAGGTCACTTCTTTAGTGGTGATTCACTTTTTGCACCCTGATCAGTAGGTTTCCTATATCATAAATTTAAAGTTGTCTCAGAATGAGATCTTCTGTCGTGATGTGGTGGTGTAGCTGAAGCAGTGAACACAGCAGCAAACCCTAGTCTATCCCCTCTCATTTAGGGTCCCTGCCATCCTTTGGAGCAGGTGGAAGGGTGTTCTTTACTTTTTTTGGACACATCTTCTGCATTTTAGGCATCTGTCATGCCTTTGGACAGTTGCTGCATTTTCTGTCCTGTTTCCTTTTAGGGTGGATGCAGGGAGGGGAGTGCAGGTGTGCTGAGCATGGGATTGAGCTGGGAGCAGTAGCTGCTTATTTCTCTGGAGCTCAGGCTGGAGTGGAGACAAGATGGGGAAGGTGGGTGTTTGGAGATGCTAAGGATAAAGTGGTAAGGAAGGGAAGTGATTGTTAATCAAAGAATGTGTTCCTCCATGTAGAGCTTCTCATGAAGAGCATTGCTTAGTGAAAGGGACCGTAGGAAATGTGAGAAAAATAGCTTTATTTTTGAATAGGAGACTTAAGGAGGATATGAAAGCCACTGATGAGTGAGAAGAAAACACTTTAGTCCATTTTTTTGTTATTTGTATTAATTATCTGTCCCTGATTATGTCTTGGGACCAGGCAGGGATTCTGCCTCGCTTTTGTGCTTGGAGGGCTGCAAGGACCTGAGAGCCAAGACCTCATTACTCAAGATTCCGTGTGGCTGAAGGGCAGCTTCATCCAAGCAGGCAAGACCTGGGACATTTTTGAGTATCCCATGTCCTGTGTTCAGCTGAGAGGAGTTTGGATGGCATCACCATACACAGGTGAGTTCCAGGTGCCTACTCTGGTCTCCCTCCCTGGCTTCTCTTTGCAGGTGGCTCAGAGCAAAGGGGTTGGTGAGTCAGTTTAGAGTTTGTTCATGGTTATTCAGTGCTGTTACCAATAATGATTGTCCAAATTTAAAGGCTAACATGCAATGGAAGAAGCTCTTCCTGGGAGCTTTGTTCCGGGACCAGGGGTAATTTCTCAGAGGCTGATAATATTGAAAATTAATAATTTCCCATTTGAATTAATTAATGTATTTCAATTGTCTTAGTATTAGGAATGTAATGAAGAAAAAGTGGATGTGGGGCAGGTGAACCCAATTAAAATGTAATTGTTTCATTCAATTCACAATCCTGCATTAGTGAATCTGTGAAAAGAAGATTTTATAATTAAAAAGAAAAGTAGGTTTGATGATTTCCACCACCCCATTTGGAGTCCATCTATACTACAACAAAAAGAAATTCAAGATGTTTGTCTGGAAAGAGCATCTGGTATGTATCCCTCCTTTCTGAGTTGCTAAGAGTTTATTAATTATTTACATGAGAATAAAAAAAGCTATTCAAAAGAAGAAAATATGTAATCATCCTTTACTGCCAGTTCTAATACTGGAAATATGTAATGTATCATTGTGGGGACCCTCCTCCAGCATGGTAAGGTTTATAAGCTTGATGAAATGACTACCTACTAACTCAGTTCCATCTGTTCCAAATACTCCAGGAAGCACCGTGTTGCACTAGATTTTGGCAAACTGTTATATGAGGTTCAGCCCCATATTAGCATTTTAATTGCTGGCTGATTGCTTTTATGTTGCAAAACTGAGTTCGCAACAGTGTGTAAGTTGCAATTAGTTTTTACTGTGTGATTCATTAGTTCCTATAAAGCATGTCGTGCTGCAACATTTGGAAGGTAATTTGCTAGAAACATTAGCACTGGCATTCAAGGGTGGGGAGTGGCACTGGAAATGTAGCAGTCCTGCCTCTCCCAAACAGAGCCCACGTTTGCTGGCAGGGTGTCTTCTCTCAAGCGAGATTGAGCTACCAGCTGCAGATGAAGTTGTCTCACAGTGGCAGGTTTTCCATGTAACAGCATCTCGGTCCTGCAGCCTGCTCCGTATGGGTTTACATCTGCCTGGGATCTGAAGGGAGCTGGCAGAATGGACACAGGTGGGAGAGTTCCCTGTCTGGGAGCTTGGCTGCTGAGCTCAGCCTGGTTGGTGATATTCCTCTGGGGGAGTTTCTGACATCTTCTTCATGCCTCAAGAATCTCAGGCTTCTTTTGGAGATGCTGTCATGTTCACATTGCTTGTGATGGGGGGGATGTGTGTGCTCAAGTTACATTAATCAGTTTTGCCTTGAGAAAGGGGAAGAAATTAAGCACCATCTTTAAAACTCTGCTACCTCTCTCATCCTATATTCCTTAGGCAAAAAAGCAGATATTTTGACTGGGTTTAAAACCAGCCAAGACTTCATTCTGTTAAGAACAGTGATTCATTTTGCCTTCTCCCATCTCTTTTGGAAATTGTTGTCTCTGGCAGAAAAAAATCAACAAATAGTACATGAGGACATGATCAGTGAATTTTCTACTGGTACATGCATGGTGTGACAGCTTTTTTGACTATCCACGTCAGTCGTGTTATTTTATCTTCTCTGACCGGATGAAACTACCCTGGAAAGGTTATTCTGCAAATTCTAAATCCTGGCTGTGAATGGCCTGTCTGGGGTGCCCCACACCAAACCACACCTCACACTTCAGCACTTACTGCTAGCACCTCTCTGAAGGTGTAAAGCTCAAAATATAGCATATGATTTTAAGGAGGAATTTGAATTTTTCTTGACTGATGAATAAAAAATGGATGCGGAAAACAATAGCAAAAACATCTCCCCTCTGAGCAATTTCCCATAGGATGTTCTAGGTTTTCTTTCTTCTGTTTTCACAAACTCTCTGAAATTTGAAGTCAAACTTCTGTGCGTCTTGGCTGTCAGAAGCACTGAGAGCATTTGCCAGAGTGAAGAAAAACACTGCTCATTCCTGCAGAAATACACTTAGGTCAAATTAAACCGGCACATTTGTAATTATACAACAAATTAGGTAAAATATAAAGTTTCAATACTTCAGCTCAGACTGTAACAACTCACTCAATTTTCTAGCATATGCTTTACACCTGTAGGAGTCAAAAGCACCTGGAGCAGTTTAGTCTTCCCCGTTGGTTTGGGATAAGTGGCAGCTGCCTCCCAGCCTTGATTTTCATCTCAGTTTAATCATCTTCCTGCTCACACCAAATTGTAATGCAAAATGTGGTCTGTGCTGGGAGATTTGAGATGCATGCTCTAGTTTTCTGTTGATAACTCTGATTATGGAATAAGAGTTTATTCATTTCTTTCAGCTCAAGCTGTACAGTGTGTTCTGTGTTGTGCTAGGACAGACTGACTGCTGAGAGCATGAGTGCAGAGGTCAGCTGCCAGGTAAAGGTGTGTGACTCCCAAGATCTTATGTTAGATGTGAGTCAGAAGTGCAGGATTTATACCTTTTTGTGTTTCTGCTGCCTGGAAAGTGAAAGCCATGGGAGGTGTACTGACAGCAGCAGAGGTAATGTCAAAGTGGGAAAGATGGAAATCTTTCTCCTGCTGCCTTTTCCTATTTATGTAGTTTCTAGTGCATGGAGCCCATCCAGCCAAAATCTTCCCTGAAGGTTTAGTTGGTATTCACTGCTGGGATGCTGTGCCAGCAGTGCCTGTGAATAATTTCTGTTTGAATTTCTGTGGAGTGGGAGCGGGTGGAATTCCCCAAATACGAGTTTGCCTTGCTCAGGTTTGAGGACTAAGTCCCACTGACAGGCATAAAGCAGCTGCTCTGACTGCAGTGAAATATGAGTGACTTTCCTGTGTGCATTTGGAATCTTGCTCCAAATAGAACAGTCCTTGAAGGAATGGCCAGGGAAATCAGGAGCACCATTTGCTCTGCTCATCCTCTGCTGGCCCACACAGGTGGGCAGTGCAGGGCAGGCAGTGTATGTGGGGAAGGGAAAGGGATGGGCTGAGATTTGAATGGTGCAAATGCTTGTTTGGTGTCTGACAGGAAAGTGGGCACTGAGTCTGTTGAACTCTACTGAGCCTGTCTAGTTGCCCTGGATTTAGTCCTGTAGTGTTACCCAGACTCTCCTGGGGATGGTGACTATTCAGTATCCAGCAGAGCTGATCTCCTGGAGTGTGGCTAAGACTTGGGCATCATGAAAACCTAACCATCAAAATATAATTCCTCTGTTGCAGTGGAAATATTTTTCTTCAGCTCAACTTTAACTGGTTAAAATGATAAGCTGAGCTGGAAAAAAGTCCAAAAGTCTGTGTTACACTTGAGTAGGGCTGTCTGTATAGTGTATAACAGTAAGTAACTGAGAATTACATGGGGCATTATAGTGATCAAAATTTACTGCAGAGGCAAATCCTTAAACCAGAGTCAGTAACATCTTTGTTGGACAGCATGGCTGGAAAGAGTTTTTTTCCACAGTCATTTTTTTCTGTATAAGCTTTAAAGGAAAATAGTGACTTTTATACATTTATATTCAAGAAATAAGCAAGTAAATTAAGACCTTTCTCTAAATGCAGAATTATTGATTTCTTTTTTTTCCCCACCTTCCCCAAACATTTCTTTGGTGATGAAGGGCAGGATGGGAGGGTTGTCAAAATTTTTTTCATCCCAGCACTTTCAGTGTGTGGTATTTAGTTTCAGAGGTTTCCTCCTTCTCTGTCTGCTATTAGAGCTGACCTTAGAGATTCCCTTTGCCCCTGCAAAAAAAATGAGTAAGACACTTGGAGATAAGGCATTTGCTTTGTGCCACCAATGGGTAAAAAGGGGAATAAAAGCTGAGGACAATATAGGTCTTGGTATATACTTAAAAAAAATATATGGCAGCCTAGTGCTGCTCAGACTTCCAGCTTTCTTCTCTTATTCATTTTTCTTTTACAAGCACAAGCTGTAGGTGGGGGAAGTTTGAATGAAGTTGGCAGAGACATTTTGTGTGAGACTGCTGCTTTTAACATACCCCACGTACCACAGGCAGCGTTAGCCAGCACTGCTGCTTCTATGAGACTTTGTGGTTTGCTGAAAAGCCTCTGAAATCCTGTGGAGAGACAGATTTTCTATTTCACTGTGTTTTATAGATTGTCTTTTGCAAATGTGTTTTACTCTGGTGGGCAAACTGAAATGAAAAACTTGACCTCTTTGTGACTCAGTATTTAAATCACATAGCATTGTGGGGGGTGAGGGCAAGTGTTCCTAGTCCAGCTTTTCAAAAGGAAAGTGGGTGCAAAATGTGTTTGGGAGAAGGAGATCTGATCCTTGTTTGGATGGCTGTGGGCTGGAGGAGAGGAGATTAAGGCAAGCCTGGAGTCAGGCTGGCATGGGTGTGAGAGAGAGCTTGATGTCTGCTTCCCTCTACAGGGCCATGACAGGTGCAAGGAGTGGAGATGCCTTCACTATTGCAGCATAATGGAAAAATACAGTGTAACAGCCAGCCTGATGTTCACAGGGGCCAGGAGGAATCTCCTGCTCTCCCAGAGGAAATGGGAGCAAGGGAAATTGTACCTTAAAGGAGATTTTTTTCTGCAGGAGTGACAGATAAGAGATGGCATAAAGAAAATGCATAAGAAACCCCCCACGTGCATCTGGCTTTGGAGTGAGACCAGCCCTTTTCTTTGAGATGCCACACAAGTGCCTAGTGATGGCAAAAGCTGATGGTAAGTCAAAAATAAAAATATGGCAGTCACTTTCAACCTATCAAGCTAGCTGACATCAGTGCTGCAGCAGATCAATCAATGGTTGATTTATTTATCCCTGTATTTCTCTGGCACACTCAGCCCCTGTATCTGGAAAAGGAAAACATTTGTGTGTTTGCATATTGTAGGAGTTGATTTGTCAGTGGAGCTGCTCAGGATGTTGGTTAAGTGAAAAATAATTTTGTGTGTTTTAGTAAATGCAATTCATCAGAAGCTGTGCAGATTAACTGAGTAGAGCTACACTGAACACAATGGCATCTGCAGATAAAAAATTGATAAATTATGATATTACTCCTGCTCTATGATTCATTGGGAAGAACTCAGAAGCCAAGCATTTTCTTCAAAGAAATTATTCAGTGAAGACTGAGCAGTGACTATAAAACAACAAAACACCTCCTTTGCAATGGTTTTAAATATTGTTGTACATAAAAATCTAATTTATACGGTATTAAGGGCTTTTCTTTGGACTACAAATCATCTTTGAAAAATGCGTCTTGTAAATGGTTCATCAGATGCATCTCAAATACTTTTATGATTATTAGTAAATGGAATTAGAGCACCTTGTAGTAGTTTTATTACATTTTGCACAGCTGTAATGGATTACAGAGAGGCTCTCACTGCTGTAGCTCAGGCTGCATAGCAACTTCTAAGTCAATACATGTTTTTCATAGGTTCTTTCTTTTTTTGGGTAGATACACAACTTTGTTCTGAAATGATCCATGCCCGATGCCAGCTGAAAGTGGGAGCAGTCAAACGGAGCTGCCTCTGTTTGTTAAGAAAGCCCATGATGTGTGTAAATGACTGGCCTTCACCACCTGTTTTTGTCCATTGCTTTGTCTGGCAGGTGGAAGGAGATCTGCTGCACCCGAAGGAGGTGAGAGAGAGGGAGGGGTGCACCTTAGGCCATATTGGTGTTAATTGTGGGGTGTTCAGGGTGCCAACAAGTTCCCATGACACACAGTGGTGCTAAGGGAGTCGCTCCAGTGTGGCAATCCCCGTGTCATTCTGGGATGGCATTTGGGGGCCATCTGTGATAACACACGGTGCCCAAAGCCGTGCTTGGCCCTGATGTTTATGGGGCTGGATGTAGCCCCCTCTCTGCAGCTGGGCTAGTCAGTGTAGGCTGGACTGGAGAGAAATGACTGTGTTTAGGGCATGAGTTATTTCAGCTTAGGTACCTAGCTTGTGTCTTGTTAGTGTGCAGCATCAATATCTTCATTAGGACAGAGAGGTAGCTTGGGTGGACACTCGAATTCGGTCAGATGGAACTCATGTGTCTAATCTAAACTACTTGTGTGGGTTTTTCCAACAAAAACGAGAGAAACAGAGCTTGATTCATCCTATCCTTATTGGAAACCTCCACATGGGATGAATTCATACAACCAGTAAGGCTTAAAAAGACCTCTGTTAACCCAGCACCTCCATATTCACCACTAAACCATCTCCTGGTGTCACATTCATGTGTTTCATGAGCACTTCCAGTGATGATGATTCCAGCAGCTCCCTGGGCAGCCTGGTCCAATGCTTGGCAACCCTTACAGTGAAGACATTTTTCCTAGTATCCAATCCAAACCTCCTCTGGTGCAACTTGAGGCCACTTGCTCTCATCCTTGGCATCTACATGTGCTCTCCACTGACTGCAGACAAATCCTGGGTGAGTTGTTTAGGCAGCAGAGCTTACCTGGGGCCAGCTCAGGTCAACCAGGATAAATCTGAGCTTTACAGGTCTGTAAGAAGATTTCTGCTGCCTAAATTCTTCAAGTTTTATCCAACTGCATACCATGTAGTGAAGAATACTAATTCCTCCAGAACTTGTGTGTTTTTGTCCTTAACTTGCCCTAGTTACAGCTCTGTGCTGAAATCCATCTAGAAACTGGTCTTGGCTTCTGATTTATAGAGATACTTTGAAAATATGAGCCATTATCCAAATAATAAAGTATCTTATCCCAGTAGTGCCTGGCCCAATAGCACTGGTGAAGCTCTTACTGCTCCCATGTTTTTCCTTGTTCACAAAAGGACCCGTGTGCTTGCTAGATGAGTGTTGAAGTACAGCACCAGCACATAAGTGCTTTGCTGAACAGGGATTGATTAAAATACATACTTTGGGGCCTTACTTAATTATGTGTTGGGGACTGCATAATTGGCACCGTACTGAAGACATTTAATAGCTTTCTTCTGATAAATTTGTACATGCACAGCAGTCCTGAACTGTAATTTAGCATGATAATGCCAGCTTCATCAAGGCCTGTGGAAAAGAGCAGAAAGATGTTTAGCTCTCTGCGTCCTTATGAGAGGACTGAATAATGATTGCAGTCTCTGATCTGATAAGAAGCAGCTTCAGTGTATTTTTCCACTGAAATAGCTTCTTACTTGAGCAGAATGAAGGAGGCCCTGCATGGCTGGCAGAGACTGAGCTTCCTAAGGGGGAAAGGTAGATTTTCAGCCATTAGTCAGAGTCAGGCTGACAAAGAGAGGCACAAGATAAATTCACTACAGGACCTGAAGAGATTATAATGCCCTCAGTAAGTTTTAAATAGTAGTTCAGTGTTTGATGGGAGACTCTAAAGCTTGGTGTAGTAAAAATCTAAGCCCTCTGCTCTGTATTTTCAAGGTTAATAGAAAGCTACAACACTACCAGAAACTTCACAAAATATGCATATTTAGGAAGTATCTTTCCTTGAGAATGAGTTGTGACTGTTTGCTTCTTCTCTTTGTTGCAATACAGAGAGAAAAAGACAAACATTTGTGCTATCAGAGTGCACACTGCACACAAGCAGAAAGAGGCAGGAGAGACCCTGGAGGAAGGTGCAAGCTGTGTTCTAAAGGCTGCATGGGTCACTCTCCAAACTGAGTCCTGGCTGTGGCTGCTGGCTTGTCACTCCCAGCCATGGACAGGGTTTACAACTTCTCTTCCCTGCTGCTGCCTTTCTTCTCAGTCATCCTGCAGGGCAGCTCCCCTGTGTCTGTACTGGTGCGATTGTTGCTGAAAAAAGCTTGTCAGATGTGTTGTGTTGGGAAGAAATGTGTTTTTCTTTGCAACCAAGAAGGCATTGAATTTTATGTTTGAGTCTTCCCGTGTGTTTCTGGAGCTCAGCGTGTGCTGTGCTGTGTTGTGCAGGGAAATAAGCCTGTGCAATACTGATACCCCTGTGTCCTGGGCATCCAAGGTGGGTGCAGGTTCCTCTCTACCTCAAAGACTCTCCAAGAAGGAGACAGGTGAAGCAAAAAGTCATGAGATGTTTAAATTTGTTAAGAAAATTGGCAATTTGACAAGCAATGCTGAGCAAAGCTTTTGAACATGCATCATAAAAGCATGAAACATTTGCTCTGAAGGGTGAATTTCTACCAGCCAGTGCTTCACAGCTCATGGGAAGGAGGGGGTCTGCTTGCCCTGAGGCCCAGCTGTGGATATGTGTCTTGGGGTTCACCCCACCAGCCCACATCCAAGACCTTGTTAAGAATGATTTTTCCATTGGGGAGAGCTGTTATCTTCAGCAGATATTTCTTGACTGTTCATTTACCAGAAATGTTAAAAAAAGCCAAGTTCTGCCCCCCTAAAGGTTATAGAAGTATGCAGTGGAGGGTTTTACTACAGGCATTTTATTATTCTGCAGCAGTCTTCCCACAAAATGGTCTCTTTTCTCACTCAAGCTTATAGTGAAAGTGTTTGACTTATTTTCAATAAATCTGAAGGCTATTAAATAGTGAGGTATTTGGTTTATTTTTCTGGTGGCTTCTCCAGTGTTATCCTTGTATTGGGTTTGTGCATTGGTAGGACCAATGCATTAGAAGAGGTTAAATAGCTTTTGTTTATAAACATGCTGATGACATAAATATTTTTACATCATTAAGTGGCTGCTTCTCTTCATGAGAGTGCTAAATATCATGCAAAACTGAAATAAATGTTACATCGGGGAACTCTAGGGAGCAGTAAGAAAAACAGTCTTTAAAACAGGAGAACTGTAATTTATGTTTTACCTGATTTTGTTTCCCATGAAATTATCCAGTTTTATAGTCTAAAAAGAGTGATCTCATCCAAAGGGGATGCATATTTTACTAAATTTTGTCTTACCTTAAATCAGGCCTTATTGTTCCTTGAGCAAGGTGGAACAGATGTTAGAACAGCCTAAAAGAAAAAATCTCTGACAGTCCCCTAAAATTAAGCAGATGGCAAGCAATTGTTTAATGGAATGTAAGAAATGGGAAATAATTTTCAAGGGTGGCTTCTTTAGGGGTAAATCCCCCTAACAACAAACAAAAAAAACCTCAAGAACAATTTCAGGAGGTTTGGGAAGGGTGAAAGGTACAATCTAAAGAGCTGTAGTTGTTCTGTGACTGCTTCATAGCCAAGGAAGCTCAGCAGTACTGACTCAATCACCATCACAGAGTATCTACACCAAGAAACATTGTGTTTGTAAGGTCCCTCCGTGGGGAGGAAAGGGATTTTGGGCTAATGGCTCAGCTCCAGCAAGTTCCATCTGTGGATAGATGGGAAGTTTTTGGGCTCTTGAGAGAGTTCTTGGGCTCTTGAGACAACAGGAGTTGCATGAAGGCGTGTAGGCAGGGCGCAGGGATGCCTTCATGTCCTCCTCATCCCACAAAATTTCCTGGGTCCCAGCATTCCCCATTATTGCATCTCTCAGCAGGAGCACGCAAGATGAATGGCAGGCATCTAAATTTAATGAAGGCTGTACTGCAAACAGAGTACAAGGCATATTAATTTGTTGAGAGTTAAGGAGCTAATAGAATCACACAACTTCTGGGAATAGACAGAGATGAGGATTAAAGAGTTGTGAATTATTAACTTACTGCCATGAGATGAGAGAGGCAGGGTGCAATTGATCCTCTCCACTGCTCCTTCCCTGCTATGTGTGACTTACACCCACCTCAGATTATAGAATCTGCCATAAAAATTAAATTGCACTGCTACGAGCATACCAAGGACAAAGAAAAAACATTGAAGGATGCTCCCACCCCTGCAGATGCTGGTGCTCCATGTATTGACTCAGCAGTTCAGATTTGCACCTGCTGCAGGTGGTGACAATCCCATTATTCCTTTGGTCCCTGCATCTCCCCTCCAGGGTGTCCCTTCTGATACATTCCTGTGAGGACAAAAAGTCTGTAAATGAGCACAGCTCCAGCAGTCTGATGCATTCAGCTGCAGCCAGACCATGTGAGATATTCACAGCTCTCACACAACCCTCTGGCTCTGTGTCCCCAGTTGTCCCCCACTGAAATTGTCCCTCTTCAAGTACCTGGATGATGCTTCCTTCTTGCCAGCCAGATGGGATGCTTTTGCCCAGCTTGGCTATGAGAAGGGATCAGGTGCTGTTGAACAGATTCATCCCCTGCCTTAGCTGCAGGCATTTAGGGTACAAGAGAGCATCCACCCAGACCTCTCTCTTCCCTGTATCCCAGCTACCTGCTGTGCTTGTCAGGTGAGTTGAATCCATGAATGACATATGACCCTTTTATTGCCAGTTGAATTTTCAGCTGTCAGTACATCCTGCTGTAGCCTGAACTGCTGCTCCCAGCCTGGCACTGAAATGCCCAGACAGGTGGTGCAACCCAGTGCTCGCTTATGGGACATGAGTTTGAGCTTGTATGACTTTGATTTTCCCCTGCCTCCTGTGCTATTCCTTCTCCTTCATGCTGCTGTTACCAAAAAAGCAGAGTCAGGGATTGCTCTTGCAGCAGATTTCAGGCTGAAAACAGCCCAATGACAAATGGTGCTAAGTCTCACAGAGCTGGTCTGTGTTCTGCTTTGCTCAGCTGTGCTATCAGCTATCAGTCGTTTCTGGTTTCATTATTATCAGGCTGCTACAGAGACCTTAGCATAAGGAGCAATGTAAATTAAAGACAAAGAGGTGTACCCAATAATTCATTGCCTTTCTCACTTCTAATTTGGCATTGAGAGAATATCACTTCCTGATACAACATTTGGTGCCTGGCCAAACACTAAATTTAAAGTATTTGTTGTCCACTGTTTACCATTTGCATGAGGAGATAAGTATTGCTCATTGAGTCACTGTTATTGCCTTAGAAATAGCTCAGCTGCCCTAAAAGCTTACCCCTTAATTGAACTGGGTAAAAGGTGTGTCAAGTACAGAAAGCAAAGCAGATACCAGATGGGATGCCATGCCCTTTCCTTGCATACAACTTGATTTATTCTTATTGTTTAATGCCTGGAGGAAACTGTTGCCGATCACTTCTAGGTTCATATCGTAGGGCATGACTGAATTTTCAATACTGGACGCTATGACACTGCATTTATTATCACTTTCTTAGCTATTGCAATTTGTTTTCCTGACAGGCACAGATCCCAGGGTAGTTTACCTCATAAGGACATTGATAATTTGGAAGCACCTTCTTTGGAATAGGAACTCTGTGGGAAGATGAACAAAAGAGCACTGTTCTCTCACTGACTGATAAGCCAAAGGCAGGGGTGGATCACAGCTTGTGCACAAGAGGTCATCTGCAAGGCTCCAGGGAACTGTGGGGCCAATGGGAGCCTGTAGCTGTGGGTGTACCACGGCCAGTGCCTGGGGGTTTGGCAGGAGAGACAGAATATTTGTCTCTGGTGCTTCATTCTGAGTATCTTCATGCACTAATACAGATGTCCCCAGCTGATGCTTTATGACTGACATTGCAGTATTTAAGTGATGAGTAAATCATGGATTGGCCCAAGAAGTCAACGCAGTCGTGAGTGAGGTTCATAATGAGCAACCACTGCCTGTCTTGCTGAATCACTTTGGCTCACTTCTACCTCCTGCTCCTGCATCCTTATGTACCATTCCAACTCCACTTCCACGCAGCACATCCACCCCTTGGAAAAGACCCCTGTACCCCATCTCAAGGGCTGTGTTTTGGTTGTCTCCTTGGTTCTCCTTCAATGTTTTTGCCTGCTTCTGTGCCTCACATAACTGCCAGACACATTCCTGCAGCAAACAACGCCATTTCCCTCAGCATCCTTATTCACAAGATGTACCTCCTGAATTCCTGTTCAAAGCTTTGGGTTTGGGTTTTTTTTCTCTCTACCTCTCCAGTTTTTCCTTGTTGTAAGGATTATCTTTGCTCTGTGCTTTTGCAGAGCCACAGACAAGGAAGGTTGGTGTGACAGCAGCTCTGGATGCTTCTGCATGTGGATGAGCCACAGGTGGTCCCTCCTGGAGCCAGAGGAGGTGTCAAAGCCACGAGCTGGTGTAAATGCACAGCTGAGGCTGTGGCTGTATCCCTGCCCTTTCTTTTCCTTGCTGCTAATGTGCAGGAATTCTGCTAGGAAGATTATACAGCTTTCATACGGGGCTCAGTTTTTCAGTAGTTTGTACAACTCAGAGCTGTTCAGAAGCTGCAAAGTGAATTTTGTTTGCAAACCACGTGAGCCTCTTGCTTGTTTTTCTGGCAGGTGCAGGGAAGACACGGGCCACTTGTTTGCTTCCTCGTTTCCATGCAAGAGCATGTTGACATCTGCTCTGCTTGACATTGTCTGTGCTGTGTGCAGGATGCTGAAACATGGATTTTACGACTGCTGCCTCTCTGGGAGCTCCAAGAAAATTAGATATTTGTCTCATGAGGTTCATCTGGTGGGGAAAAACATTTAAATAACGCATGAGGCTGCAGTGATGCTGTTCTTATCCTTTAAAATGAGAAAGCAGATTGCTTTGCTTTTGTGCCTGGATTTTGTCTTGCACCCAGGCTGATGCTTAGCACTGACAAAAAGAGGACAGGTTGATTTCCACAGAGCTCTGGGCAGCATTTATTCCAGTGCATATGTACCAGTCTGAACACCCAATAAAAGCACTAGATGGAGATACTTAAATTTATATCAGCACCAGGGAGCTTTGGCTATGGCTCCTTCTGCACACACCTGTGCTGCTGCACATAGGCCTGGAAATTATTTGCTTGAATTTGACAGAATTGGCTGTGTTTGTGTTAGGAAAGACCCTTCAGAGAAGCTGATGCTGTGTACCCCCTTTAGTCTCATACTATGATAGATTTTATTTCAAACCAAACTTAACCTGTTGCTCTGGAGTGAGTTTTTCCACTTTATAAGTAGCTTGAAGGTGTTCAAAGGAGCAGTCCTTGGTTTGTAACCCCACACCTCATTTGGGAGTGTGATTTGTACTGCTTTTGGTGAACACCTGGGGAAGAGCTTCTGTTGTAGTTTCCTCCAGAGGAGATTTATTTCACACATGCCAACACTGTGCTGCAGACTTAAATAATGGGGATTCACTTGAGAACCTCCTTGCTGCTTTGAACCAAACAGAATACCCTAATGTAGACCCAACCAGCGTGAGTGAGACATGACTGGGAGTTTTTCCACATGTGCCCACTCAATACTAACTAGAACAAATCCACCTGCTCCCACCTTCCCTGTTCTTTGGCTGCAAATGGGAAAAAGTAAATTAAGAAAGCTGTGGAACCTAGGAATTGTACTGGAGGTGAGGTCTAAACACTTTCTTTGTGACTGGGCTGGGTGAGCTGTGTTCTTGAGCTGAGTCACCTTGAAGATGTAGGGGGTGGGCAGCCAAGTCTGGGATCTGGCCCAAGTACCAGGACAGAAAAAACAGGACCAAAATCTGCACTAGGAACTACTGAACCACATTAGAACCTGTATTTCTGTGCAGATTTTATAATATTTCTCTCTCTTTCTTTCTTCCCACCCCTATCACCCTTTTAATTCATAGTGGTTTAGGCTTTTAATTTAAAGTTTGAAATTACCCTAAGAGAAGCTTCGAATGAACACCATTTTCCAGTAGAAGGCCTTTATTAAACCTTTTTGATTAGCCTTTTTGATTGTTGAATTTTAAAAGATTTCCTCTTGGCATGGTAATTCAGGCTTTAAGAAGGAAATTTCTTATGAAAGGACTCAGTGGTTGGTTATAAAAAAATGTAAACAGATGTGGTTAGCAATAAAATCACACCATGATGTCTTTTAATTCCATATTAATATGTAATTGAGTAATAAAATAGTGGCCTAATGTTTTGCATGCTGCATTTTTACATACCCATAATTTATCCTGTAATGTTACCTGGTTTTCTTAATCTCATCACAGTATAAAAATTGGAATTTCATTATTGGAATTAAATTCTATTTCTGCTACACTTTATATCTGAGTCTGCCAGGCAGCACTGAAAACCTTCAGGACAATTTACTAGAAGCTAAAATTGCTGTTTTTCTTTCAACCTAAGACACAAATTAGACAAAACTGCATCTTCCAGTAATGTGGATAATATACAGAAGCTGAGCTCTATTAAAAAAAAAAAAAGGTTTTTATTTATAATTAGAATAGGATAACCACTAAGCCTATAAAGCCATCATCCAGAGCTGATAGTGGGATTTTTATGCCACAGATATTCTATGTTTTTTAGGAATCTGTAATAATTCAAAAGCTGTCCTGGAAGCTCTCTAGGAGAATTGCTTATGAACCTATTTTGAATGCATCTGAAACAGATTTAATTTACAGTGATATTTCAGCAAAGCTCCTCTATAGATTCAGTTCTCTCTGGCTCGCTCTTATATCTTAATCTATCTTATAGAACAATCTTCCTGGTTTTAATGCTACCCAAAATAAATATATAATTATGTTTGTTCCTGTAAGTCACAACCATTTCCATAGGATGAAAAAATACATGTGGGATTTGCTTGAATTTGATGTTAACACAGTCACTGTTGCAGCTCCAAGTGCTTTGCAGACAGAATGCTTTTGACTTCAGCAAAAAATTTAAATTAAACCCACAAAACAGAGACCATCAGATGATTCCAAGGCTCTTTTGTTATCTCTAAGCTGGGCTTTTTTACAGATGCCTCAGCGAGGCACAAGGTCTCTGAACTGTAGATTTTACTCATTTTCAACAGCACATTAAGAAAAAAACACAGAGCAAATGCAATATGGATACTTAATTTGTGGATCTAGCAAACCATAAATGTTGCATTTAAAAGCAGAGGTAGATTAGATTTTTAGCAGGAGCTGGTGTTATCTGAAAAGTTTTACTGGAAAATGAGCTTTTCTTTTGAAAATGCTCCTTCAGCAAAGCTGTGTTGGCAGAGGCAGAGGCTTTGGGAAGCACTGTGGGCTCTGTGTGTAGCACCAGGGGATGGACCCTGGTCTGATGTGTCCTCCAGAATGTAACCTGTGACATTTGGGGCCTCACTGGCTTTTTGCCAACAGCGCATAATGAACATGATCATGAGAAAAGGCCTTATTTTAGACATTCTCCCGGGAAAACAGCATTTCCCTTGGTAAATCACATGTATTTTATCTCAAATGTATATTTCTGCTGCTTTGAAATGTACTGTCAGTCACCACAAGCCTCAATTTATTGGTAAAAATGCTACATGTTATCAGTTTTTATATATTTTCAGTACATTTTGTTTTCGTAAACCCAGTCATAAAAATCCATACCTCTTCCACTGACAATTTTAATAGAAGTTCAGCCTTAGCAGAATCCGTATTCAGCAAGATGCTGCATCTGCCCAAATCCTTTCACAGAGAAAAATATTCTTTCTGTGGCTGCATTAGAGATAGGAAAGGATGTAATAAATTCCACATGTTTTAAGGAAGTTGGAGGAAACTGATGTTGAAGGTTCTGGAAGATTGTGTTTACTCACTGTACTGAGCCAGTAGGTACAATGTATTTCTAAAAAAAACATGTTCAGATCCAACCTTGTATTGAGGTTTGGCCTCTCAGTGTTCAGGACCTTAAAAGTCAACTTTTTTTTCTTCCCAGAGAAAAAGACTGATTCAGGGTAAGTTTATCTTATTTGCTATGGAATTGGGTGTTCAGGACCCAGCTCATGCCACAGAATGAAATAATTTTTGAGATTTTTTTGTTTTTGCCCTGAGATGTTTTAAAATAAGTTTCACATCTGACTAAAGAATTTATTCAGTAATTTTTTTTTGTTATAATTTGCTCTTCACTGAATCTTTTGTGTCACAGACTTGAGCACATCCCAGATGATTCTACTCTTAAGACAGCACCTTGAAATTTTTAGCATGCAATTTTAGCACATAATTACTGTTCAGTCAAAAGTGTTTTTCCACTATCTTAATCTTTGCCACTATGAAGAAAATGTAACCCTCACCTTGACTCTATAGAAAGAGGTAATTTTTGGAAAATATTTGAGATCCTTTCGATACACATGTAATTATCTGTGTGGATGTGCCTGAACATTTTGCTGTGCTGAAGGCTGACAAATAGATTTCCTCTAATTTTGAAATTCCCCTGGCACAGGAAAAGTGACTGAAAAGTGAAGTTACAGATCAAAGGATGTTTCTCTCAAGGTGCTCTGCTGTGTGATGCTGTATGAGAATGAAGCACCTGACTGGAAGCAAATATTTATTCTTGTTTTCCTTTGAGCATTAGACATATTAAAAATAGCATCTCCAAATGAGGTTCCATTCTTGAAGTTTCAGCCATTTATTTGACTGCAGTAACCTTTTTACACCTGCAACTATTCTAAATGAAGTTTCACTGCTGCCTGGCAGATCACCAGACAGTGAATTGTTTCTTTTTGAAGCACAAAGAAACAAGCTGTTTTGGGAGTCATTTTTGTATATCCATGATGTCAAGGATTAGTGGCAGCAGAGAAAGAATAAACTCTTTTCAGCTGTTTCATGTATTGGTTTTTTTTTTTTTTGTTGGAAATGATTTATATACATGTGTAAGGTATATGGAGGAAGAGCTGATAGATTTTGGAACAAAACTGTGAAGATGCATCCTGTTACCTTTAATTTGTGTTCTCCAAGGTTAACACTCCACCCTTGCTGTTGTTCTTGGGGTAGCCACATGGGCGACTGTGGGTAATGCTAAAGGACACTTCTATCCCTTCTGTAGCCCTGTCATTTTCTATCTTCTCCAATGGCAACAAAAGTGTTTCAAAGGTTTTGCTGTCAAAAACTAGAAATTTTTAGCATCTGCCCCATTTGCATGTCACCTTTTGATGATCCACCATGAGCAACCGAGGAACTCTGCCTGCCTAAACTGCAATAAGCCTTAAGGCAATTATTGCTTCCCTCAGTGATCCATGGAAAATCATATCTCTGCCCATTTAAGAAAATGCAAAGCTTCCCCTTCTTTCAGGGCTTATGTCTTGCCTTGCTGATGGGATGGTAACACCTCTGGCATTGGTCATAAGCCCTTTAAGGCCCTAATGCAACCAAGTGTAAATGCATAAATAATCCACTTCATTGGCCTGTGCTCCCTCTGTGTCGGCTTAGAGCTTCCCAGGCGCTCTGGGATTGGTGCTCACCACGGGCAGTCAGTCCGTGGCTGGAATAATTTTTGTAAAGTAAAAGAGTGTGTGCATATGGTAATATTTATGCACTAATCTTCTTTTCTGGCCAGGCTGAGGCTACTCTAAGAAATTGTCTCACAGTTGATTCTTTTTTTTTTTTTTTTAACATGTCAGTAGTGGCTGAAATTTCATCAGTTCGAAGTTTCCAGTGAAGTTTATGATCCATTGTTCTTTAAAGTGTTGCATGAATAAATGACTTTGCCTAGAATCTAAAATGGTGAACCTGATATTGAGCACTGAAGTGTCTTAGGGGTATATTTCAGTTTTCCCTGAAGTCCAACTTTCTATATGTGATAAAACTGACGGATGAGTAACTCCTTCCTGATGGTCACCTATGCTGTATCCTTTGTTAGTTATACATCTTATATTTTTTAGTTTTATTTGAAATGCATCAGTGAACTTGTTTTGCTGCCTTCAATGTATTTAATAATTTCAGGTGATATGGAGGTTTCATCTGAAGAGGTTGACACCGAAGAAGGAATCAACTGTGTTCCCTTCCTGGCAAGGCACAATTGCTACCTCAGGAATGTTAACTGCAAATTGAATGTCAGCAATGGATGCAATCTAATGGGATATTCACCTGAGCTTCCCAGATCCACAGATGTTTCCATCTCCTGATGCCACCAAAGGTTTGTTAAGAAGGAAATGCCACAGGTGAAAAATTCTTAGAACTACTGAAGTGGTTTCTTGCTAAAAATACTTTTGAATGTAATAAAAACCTGGGCATTAGGATTCTAATGAGGTAAACTTCATGGAAACTGAGGTGAGCTGCAAGGTGGTCGCCAGCAGGTAAGCTGCGCTACTTCTCTCAGAAATAAAATGTGTACTTGTGAAGACAAGCACTAATAGACTGTTGGGTAAGCACAACTGATTAGATGAGGATGGACAAGCAGAAAACAACTTCGTGAAGTTGATGGGTGGAAGGATTTCTACTGTTGCCCATATAAATATTGCAGAAACTTTCTGTCCCAACAGTTATTAAAATAGTACATTAAATCAAGAATAATAAAACCAGAATACAGTTAACATCAGCAACATATACACTGCAACGCAAACTGTTTAATTCATCAGAAATAAGCCTTGTGCTAATGTCTTCCTAACTCCAGATTTCCCAGAAGGACGAGTTGAAGATTCACAGGTGAGAAATGACACCTAAGTACAAGAAATGATCTTGCTTTGAAACATATCGCTATTATATCTTTTGCTAAATTATCAAGAGAAACAAAAGTAGTTCATCAATCATACCAGAAGTACTAATAAATTATTTGATTGATGCCATATGTAAGTGCGGGTGAAAAAAAAGAAATCTACTGAAAGAACATTCTGCTTTTATTTGCTCTGGTCACCAGTATGGTTTTTCTAAAACAGTGGTGCCATCATTCTCTTAGTAAATTAATCAATTAACTGTACTGTTCCACAGGATTTAGCTATTGAAACTCAGGGTTTGTTTCATAACAAGACGTTGTGTTTACAAGAAACATTAATCTTGTGTGTTTGCTGCTCCAGCTCTGAGTAGCTTAAGTAGAACAGAGAGGTGGACAAGTGTGAGTGTTTATTTTACACTGAGCTGGATAGCTCTGTTAGTTGACTTCTTTGCCTGAATGTTAATGCTGGAAAGAGTAAACAGAGAAAAGTCAACATCACAGCACTGTATCTGCAGAACAGCATTTAGAGAAATATTTCTGCATTTCTGCTTTATAGATACCAGAAAAGATTGCAGAAGCTGAGAGGGAGCAAAGGATCTGCTTGCTCACATATATTATTTGATGGTTATAGGTCTGTCCCAGCTATAGAATAAGTGTGGTTGAAACAAGAAGTGCTGTTAACAAGGCATTAGGAGAGTGGGATGTTTCTGATCATTAGAGCTCCACGAAGACACAGAAAGTCATAGAATTAATGTACTGTTCAGTATTTACAAGGAAATGTCAATTAGAGAGGCTGAGAAATGAAAGAGGGGATAAACACAAACATTTATTTCAGGAGCACAGTTGCAGGTTACAAATCTCCACAGTAAGTCAAGCCCTGCCATGCTCTAGCTAGAAAAATGGGGGGAAAAATGGTTGGAAAGATATGGTGTGAACGTCATCGATGGTACTTGTGAGCCTTCTGATTCCACTTAAGGGGGAGTACTGGAAAGAAGGAGAACTTCTACCCTGTGGCCCGAGGACTTGTGCTGCAGTGGTTTTCTCCATGTGCTGTTAACGTCTGGTCATGGATACAGGACAGTCAATCAGGGCTGGAGAAACAGGCAGCCTTGGGCTCTCTGCCTTCTGTTCAGCCGTGTGTTTAGCCATGGTAATCACTGCCCCGTGTAGTAAAAGCAGGAAGAGACTTCAACAGGATTTATTGACCTTAAAGAATTCACATTCTTTTTTTTTTTTGAAACAGCTGCATGGAAAACTCTGTTTTTCCTGCTTGGCTTTTCAGGGAACTTTGATAAATGGGACCTTAGCATAGATTTTGCTGGTGGGAGAAAGCTGGTAAACTGAAAACCTTTTGCAATGCCAGTGTCAGTGACTGCCTTTACCAACCCTCCTGTGCCAAACGGGGTAAATGTGACACTGATCACCCTGTTCCTGCCTGTGGGGTGTGCAGACTCTGGCTACTCCTGACTGGGGGAACACAGTGGTGGGCATGACACCTGCACTGTGGAGGCCGGTGGAAATTGCTTGGGTAGGTCAAGGTAGCTGGCTGCAAAACTGTCCTGGAGACTGTGAAATGCATCTCTCTCCATTTTGGACAAATCAGTGTATGTAGGTGAAATGGCAAAGGACCTGGGGATGCAGTGATGCACAGGTATTACCAATCAAAAGGCTGATGCTGAAGAGCTCATTAGTTATTTCAATGAATGAGGTAACACAAGAGGGAGGAAGTGTTTGAAGTATTTATCAAGTGTCTTACAAGTGCCTTACCATATGTCTGATAGTCTTTTATCAGAAGAAAATACTGGGTTATGCCACTCGCAAAAATGGAGTGTATTATAAATTTTTAGTTCTTTGTATGTATTAAACCTCTCCTTTTGAGTAATAAGCACTACATTTTAAGAGCAAAACTAAATTTATTGAAAGATTAAAGGTTATCACTGTTCAAATCACCATAGTGCTTCTGAGCTATACTTCAGGGAGGGATATCTTACCTAAATCACATTTGTGCCCATAGAAAAATTGAAAGAGCATTTTCAGAGTTGCCCTGGACATGTAAAGTCATAGCAACAACTAAGTTTTCTGACGTGAGTTGATTGGTGACCACCAGAGTTTTCTTTCTGTTGCATGGCATTTCCTTACTGAATTCAGGAGTATTTACTGGGAGCAAATCGCATTTCAGAAGCCTTAAGTGGGAAGCTAAACCCTTATTTTTTAGTTCATGCTGTCAATTCAATGAGGAATTGTCCAATTCTACAGAATTGGACAATTTTGTGGTGTGGTGGTTTTTGCCCAGGGGGGCACTTTTGGAAGTAGTGCAGGGGAAGCTCTTAGCAGCTTCCTTCGGGTCTGACAAAAATAACCAATCAGTAATTAGCTTTGAGGAATTACACTTTGTTACACCATGAGAAAGTTCATACGCTTGTGCAAACACCCATGTAAAAACGAAGAAATCCCGGGA